>JAHWFP010262021.1:0-14487 GCA_023313725.1 Lithobius niger
ACATTCAAAATTGTAGGTGTGCCTATAATCAAGAACTTTACCATTTCACTTTTTCTATGAATTCTTGTTAAAATATTTTGGGCAACTGGTACAACCTGCAAAATTGTAGTTGACCCTATAATCAAGAAAATTTCCGTTTTAATTTTTCTCTAATTCTCGCCGAAATATATACCATACCGCATTCAGTACGATGATTTTCAGATAACCATAATCATCACACGGTCAAGTAGACCTGCGAAAACTTCGCATGCCACTGGCTGTCCGCAGCCCCTGCCAATGACAGCCCGTGTCCCGGACTGCCTTAGTCCCGGACCGGACAGCCGCAGTCCCGGACTGGTTGTCCGGACCGTACAGCCGCAGTCCCGGACTGGTTGTCCGGACCGTACAGCTGCAGTCCCGGACTGGTAGTCCGGACCGGACAGCTGCAGTCCGGACTAGTGGTAGTTCGGCAGACTGTCGACTCGGTGTCGAGTCTGCCGACTGTCCCAGTGACATGTCGTCCGCCCATGTCCGCAAGAGTCGTGGACCCTGGGACTGGGACTGGTGAGGACTGCCATCCACCCCCCCGAGGACGGGAGTAGCGGTAGGAGTTCAGCACCAACAGATCTACGCCAGAGGGCCGACTAACCTTAGGTTAGGAAACGCAGCGTCAGTCACATTACCTGTACTTTTCATTACCTGTAATTCCATTCAGCAGCGTGGCCTCGCAACCCGGACTGCCTGCGTTTGCATGCGTGGAACCTTTGATCCACCGGACGCTGCCGGACATGGCCACCGACGGACACTGCCGGACGTGGACACCGCCGGGTCCCATGCAGTCCCAAACTCAATTTGCCTGTGTAAACACTACACACAACGACTCGTCACCGCTATTATCATCACCACAATTCACAAAGCACGTAAAATGGCAAGCAAACGTGCAAACTACTATAAATAATGACACACGCCGACGTTAAAACATAGACAAACGTGGTTACGTTTGCCGATAAACATCGCCAATGGGCGCCGTTCGCGCCCAACTTCCTTTGTCCCATTCTGCCGATCCCAGAATCACCAGTTCTTGGCAAAACTGGCACTCTAGATCTTCCAACACTCCACATAATATCCGAAAACACGGCAATCCTTCAGGTCTAGTCTTCTATCGAATAGCCTTCCCTCTTTCCCGAAACAGGAACAACGATTACAATCCGCCATTTTACTTTTAGGCCTATTCGGCTGAGCGAAAAACGATGCGACTTTACTCGTCGCGTCCCAAACAAACTGTGACGAGTAGCGGGAGAGGGGCGCCGCCCGACGGCGGTCATGCGCCCCGGGGAGCGCCATTGCAAGGGCCCGGAGTGTGTTTAAATTAAAGGTTGGGACGAAAGGCATTTCCAAACTTGGAAAGCATAAATAAAATACAGGTAAGTATTTTAGGATAGTAGTAAAAATATTTTTCGGATTGTCCTTTAATGCTCAGTCCGTATTCCATCTACTCATACACCGAAGGAACTGAGAAAACGATTTACACAGTAAGTCTCAAGTTAAACGTTAATGGTCAAACTGAACACTTAGAAGCATTAGTTTCAAAAATGTATAAACCCGCATTAATTGGGAAAGATTGGATTTCAATCTTTAGAATTAACTTTGAACCATATTATGATTCACAAACTAAAGTTAAAAGAATCAAACAGGTTAAAGCAAAGATTCCACCAGTTGACACTGATGCAATAGTTAAAGGTTTTCCCGAACTTTTCAGTGAGGGGATGGGTAAATTCAAAAACTTCAAAGCCAAGATACAGTTGAAGGCCGACACTAAACCTGTGTCTAGTAGAGTTCGCCCTGTTCCTTTGGCATTAAAACAAAAAGTTATCAGGAAATCGAGCGACTGGTTAGCTTAGGAATCCTGGAGCCAGTGGCAACCTCAGAATGGTCAACCCCGATAGTGATCGTTCATAAGCTAATGGCGACATTTGAATTATCGGCGATTACAAAACCACCGTAAATCCACAATTGGAGGTGGACCATTATCCGGTTCCCACAGCTGCAGAATTATTTAGCGAATTAGCAGGTAGTGACAGATTTAGCCTTATCGATCTTAAGGATGCCTTTTTACAAATTGAATTAGATCCTGAGTCGCAGGCAGCACTAACAATAAACACTCCCCTGGGTCTTATTCGCTGGCTTCGTATACCTCTGGGCCTTGCGTCCAGTCCTGGAATTTTCCAGAGGGTCATGACGCAAATCACAAGTAAAATCCCCAAATGTTCACCATTTTATGATGACATCCTCGTGAGCGAGAAGGGGGAAAAGCATGACGAATCTTTGAATCAGCTGCTAACTGCTCTACAGGATGCAGGGGCTAGGCTTAGGATCAACAAGTGTAAATGTCGCAACCTGAACTAAAATATTTAGGTCATATGATAAATGTTGAAGGCTTGCACACACTCCCTGAGGTGGTTGAAGCAGTCACAAACACACCGAATCGAACTTGTGTTCAAAAACTACAAAGTTTCTTACGATTCGTGAATCATTACTCAAAATATCTCCCTAACCTTGCTCATATTCTTTCCCCCGTTACCCGGTTGTTAAGCCCTAAAGTAAAGTGGACATGGGGGACCGAACGAGACCAAGCTGTTAGCAAAGTGACGGAATTATTTATTAACTCAAAAGTTTTGGTACATTACAACCCAAAATTAAAGCTGAAACTGGTTTGTGACAGCTCACCCTATGGGGTGGGGGCGTGCCTTATGCATGTCATGCCTAATGTCGAATCGCGACCTATAGCTTTCGCTACACGGAAGCTAACAAAAACCGAACAAGGCTACAGTCATTTCGATCGTGAAGCTCTCAGCGTGGCTTGGGGAGTTAAACGGTTCCATGAATACGTTTACGGTCAGAAGTTCATATTGCAGTCTGACCAAAAGGTTTTAATATGGATTTATGGCCCTAAAAAAGGTATCCCACAAATGGCAGCAGCACGTGTGCAACGTTGGGCGGTTATGCTTAACGCTTATGATTATGACTTTCAACATATACCTGGCAAGCAGAATTTAACTGGTGACGCATTGTCTAGACTTCCACTCCCTAACGACAAGGAGTTTGAAGAGGCCGAAAAACAGTACAATGTACTAGCATTGAAAACCACCTCTAACTTACCAGTGCTAAACGAAGCCTTGGTTATGGAAAGCAAGCGTGACAAACTATTGTCAAAAGTATACCGTTACAGGGGTCGAATTTTAAAATTTTGCACCAGGTGCAAAATTTGCCCTCCAAAACCAAGTCTGGAGTGCAAAACACCACCTTGGAGTGCAATAAATTTACCTACTACTCCTCTCCCACCTCCCCCCAAAAAATTCAATTCACTCATCCTTCCATAAAAAAAAAGTACTTCATGCCAAACCAGATGTTAAAACCTTATGGCCTAACCTTTAATCATGTAAATTTGCCTACTAATTGAGGTCTAGTAGCTATTGTTTCCAGACAATGACATAACACTGCCAATTTCACAGAAAGATTCTTCACCACTGCTACTTCCAGTCCTATTGTTGCTATCAGTGTCTTCAGTTTGCGTATACGCAGCTTTAGGAAGTTGGCAAGTCGCTGACCATACGGAGCAACTTTGGTTCGGCGAGTTTTTTTCCCCAGCATTTGCCCACTTGTTATTGCTGGTTCAGCATCATAATTATTCAGCTGTATTTGTTTCACTCAAGCTGATTCGAAGTAGTTCAACCATGCACTACTCAGCTTGCAGCGCCAGTCTCCCATGATTCTTTTGGAACATGAAAATACACGTTCAACTTCTGCTGTGCTGATAGGGAATAAAAGAATTATTTTTAATATGTTCACAACATTTTTGCACTTTGTCAAGTATTGCTCATCCATCAACAGTACTTTACAGTAACTGTACACGTATTGAGCTACGGAGTGCAAATATTGCACTCCAGCATGTGAGTTTGAGGTGCAAATTGATGACTCTGGAGTGCAAATTGCACTTTGCTCCTGATTATTTCGACCCCTGCCGTTACGTTAATCGTGGCTGGCCTGAAGTGTATGATAATCCTGATATGCAGCCGTATTTCACACGCCGCAATGAAATCTCGATTGAAAGTGACTCTCTTTTTTGGGGATTCAGAATCGTTGGCCGACAGCTTTAAGACGTCAAATTTTGAAAGATTTGCACAGCTCACACCTTGGTAATAATAATAATAATAATAATAATAATACCAATTTATTACCGCATAAAAAACAGTAATGGGATGCTGGAAGGAATAACTCTTATCCACTAATACCAGTCCCTACTTTAAAGAAAGAAAAAAGAACAAAGACAAAGGTGAGATAGCAATAAACAGTAACACATCAATGGTAACATCAAAGTTAAAAATCAAAAACATTAAAAAAATCCCGACAGATTAATTTTGTCGAGACCCAGCTTGAAGGCCTGTACATCATTTGCCATGACCAAAGGCGAAGGCAATGCGTTCCATGGTGCAACTACACGGTTGCAGAAGAAAAACTTAGTGTAGTCTTTAGCTACGGATTTGACTATTAATTTAAGTTGGTGTCCTCTAGTGTACGAATTTCCTCTGACCGAAAAGAAAAAAGAGGGGTCGACATCAACAAACCCACGAAGAATAGAGAATGTGAGGCATAAGTCAGCCCTAAGGCGACGCAACTCCAAAGAAGCTAACCCAAGTCATGTTAAACGTTCCATATACGGCATATTATGCATCCCTGGTATTAGCTTCGTGAACGACCTCTGGACCGACTCAATAGCTTTGATGTCCTTTACCAGATGAGGTGACCATACCTGGGAGGCATATTCAACAATAGGGCGAACGTAGACCTTAAAGGCTCTAACCAACGAAACAGTATCACCAGACAAAAAACAACGTCTGATCAGAGACCCAATCCGTTTTGCACGTGAGGCAACAATAGAGCAGTGATTTGCAAATTTAAGATTAGATTTTAGATTTACACCGAGGTCCTTTATTTCATCTTTAAATTCAATAATAACACCATTAAGACGGTAGGACATGTCCCGTGCTTTAATTCCAATATTAAGAACCTGACATTTGTCTGCATTTATCGGTAACTGCCACCTAGCAGACCAGTCCTCCACCTCATTCAGGGCAGTCTGGAGAGAATTATTATCACAACAATCCATGCCTAGATTGTATAGTTTTAAGTCATCAGCAAATTTTGGTGAAGCTATGGTCCCGAGGGGAATATCCAAATCAGAAATAAAAATTACAAATAATAAGGGACCTAATACAGACCCCTGAGGGACTCCGCTGGTGACACTGGCATAATACGATTTACATTCACCCACAGATACAGCCTGTTTCCTATCCTTAAGAAAATTTGCAATCCAGTCGAACGCGATACCCCCAATGCCAAATAACTTAAGCTTATGAAGTAGTTTAACATGGACGACCGAGTCAAATGCTTTGGCAAAGTCAATATAAATGACGTCAGTTGAAATTCCGCTTTCCGCAGCCTGAGTCCAATCGTTGAGACACTTAAGTAGCTGAAGAGTAGATGATCTACGTGGAAGGAAACCGAATTGGTCCTTAGGCAAAAGATTGTATTTCTGTAGATATAAAAGGATCTCATCACGAACAAAGCTCTCAAGTATTCTGCAGGGAATACATGTTAAGGAAATTGGTCTGTAGTTTGATGGGCTAGCCGCATTGCCCTTTTTATAGATTGGAGTGATCCATGCAATTTTCCAGCAACTGGGTAAAATCCCAACACTAAGTGATGTTTTAAGAATAAGAAAAAGAGGTTCACAAAGTTCATTGGCAAGCGTTTTATAGAAAAAAGCGGAAAAACCATCGGGACAAATGGCCTTACTATTTTTTAATTTCTGCAATTTGTTTTTAAATGGTATTGTTTAAATGGTATTGTGGTATTGTTAAATTAAAGAGCTTGGCTAGGTCTAAGGTGTGGTGGCCTTCTACTGACGCAGATATTGAAAACAAAGTTAAATCCTGTTCTAATAAGAATTTAAGGATACTCAATCTGCAGGACCCAAGCATACCTGAGAGTATCCGCAAAAGCCAATTCTAGATATCACGCTGATTTCTTAGGACCGTTGGACAATTTCATGTTTCTAATCCTAGTGGATGCACACAGTAAGATTCCGTTCGTGCATAAAATGAAAACTACCACTTCAGCTAAAGTTATTGATACTCTGAATAACCACATTGCCGAATACGGGCTGATGGATTCCTTAGTTAGTGACAATGCCCCTCAGTGGACCTCTACAGAGTTTAAATCATGGTTAACGGTTACTGGAATCCAACAACTGTCAGGCCCGGCTTTCGCGCCGTGGGTTAACGGATTAGCAGAAATCTATGTCCGGAATTTTAAAAGTGTCTATAAAGCTCGGCGGGACGGATCTTCAATCCAGGAAAGTATAAATGCATACTTATTATCGTCACGAATAACGATAAGTTCTACCACCCAAGCTACACCTGGTAAATTAGTCTTTAACCGAGAATTAAAATCCAGATTGGATTTGCTATACCCTGACCCTGTGTCCGTTGTAGAAAGGAATCAACAAAAACAGATTAAAAGCACCCAACATCGTGCGTCCGTAAACTATCAAGTTGGCGATAAAATCTGGTATCCTGACTTTAGCAAAACTAATCCTAAGCTATGGTCGAGGAGGTCTATCAAGAAGAAACTATCTCGTTTAATCTATAGTGTACTTACAGAAGAGCTTTTTGAAATGCGTAAGCATCGCGACCAGCCGCGCCTGGGAATTTTTTCCACTGATGCCATAGAATTGTCACAAAGCGCACATAATCCGGCTAAAAATTCTGTCAATTTTGGCACGAATATTGAGGGGGTTAATTCGAAAGAACACTTAGTTTCAAAGAAGCGGTATTCTGTTGGTACGTCACGTCACGTCACGATCAGGTGATTCACGAGCATTCAAATTGCCGGCGGCAGTCAGTGGGCCAATTACGGCATTCCACCGTTGCCAGTCAGGGGTCTACACCAATCAAAAGCACCTCACCTGACAATTTACGAGTTGCGACACCAGGTGTCAGCACAATCCAGTCGAAATCACCTCACACACAGCCAGTGGGCGAGTCCGATGACGTCACTGTTCCCAGTGAGTTGGCCATGTCGCAAAACTTCAGCGCCTCCCAGCGAGATATTGGAGCGACAGGTGGCCTGGAGCCTCCTTTACTTACAAAGCAGTCTCCTGCTAAACCATCGGAGCCCACTAAGGTGAAAAGCCAACAGAGAAAGCGTGGTTGCACCATCTTCACCACGTGCAGATGATGCAGTGCAGCCTCCAATAACATCAGGTCGTCCCAAGCGAACAAAATGAGCTCCAGACAAGCTCAACATTTAAATAAATAACCGTAGGCTAATATAAGTGTTCGTAATCCGTTCTACGTCAACCCTATTGGGGGTTGTATTTTAACTTTTGCGGCGCTCGCACCATGTGTTCGGATTTGTTAATTGTGCAAGGGATTAACCTTGTTAATTTTAAATTGTGCCTATGGTTGGCAACATGTTGTGTTTTCAGTTATTCGTGAGGAAAATTGATTCCTCGGTTTTAAAACATGTTTCTTTTCTCTTTCATGTAAATATTTCCTTCACGACCGGACAACTGCTTTGGGAGCTGAAACAGCCTCCGGCGTGAGCTAACTTATCTGTAACAAACTAACAGATGTACTCAGCAGCCACATGTTTGTAACTAATCAACTCCGTTGTAAACAGCAGTTGTTGTTATAACCAAAAGCCAAAAAGAAGGAAACACTACCGAAATTTATTCGAAAGTATCAATTACAAGCCAGTTTGAAATAATAAAGCCAGATGGATTTCATGGTGCCAGTTTTTCAAGCATCATTAAAAATTTCAGATATTTTGTTGAGTTACGTAGGGGTTATAACTTACAAGCTTTCACAAAATGTTTAGTACTTTCTTTGAAAGCGACACATTTTTTTTCTTAATGATTACAACTTAAAGTAGGCAGTGACTAATAAAAAAAAATTCATGTCTTCAAAATAATACGTCTTTATTTTTCAGCTAGACTTAAGAATTTTTTTCTTTTTTTTATTAGTTGGTTGTATTGTGGTGGCGTCATAGAGACACCACAATGGTAGTCCTTTAAGTCCCAATGTAAACCCATTCACAGCTTAATATACCTCCATAGTTAACTGCAGTCTATCCATACAATGTTATTGCCATACCAATATCACATAACTACATGTCATGTGACATACCTTATATAAAGGCTGTACCAAGTCTAGTCAATAAAGCTGTCCTTCAAGGTTAGTCTACAACACTGTGCACAGAGTTTGAGTATTTGGTTAACACACTTACTTTGCAAGTGTCTTTTTTTTTAACCCTTTCGAGCCTAAGCGACGATATATCGTCGTTGCAATTCCACTGCATAAAAGCCTACACGACGCTATATCGTTCCCCCACTTCACCGCACTGTTAAAAAAAAAACATCCAACTGAGTACATTCGGAGGTGTAATACCGATTTACTTGGGTATTTTGGAACGTATATTTTCGGTTAATTCCGATTAATATGATTTACTATCATCTTTTTATTACCTTAATCGATGTTATTGTATGCATCGTGGCCAAAATCTACGTGAAAATTGCGTTTGTTTGGTGAAAATAGCGCTTGTTTCAAACCATCGTATCTCCGGAACGACGCAACGTACAGCCGCCATCTTGATCGCGTTCGAGAGAGGGGATTCCCAATTTTCTAGCCCGCGAAAAATGACGTCATCAACCCCCACGTCACTGCCTGTATTCCTCGAATCAAATGTGCCGTTTTAACGGACTTTGTTCAAACGCTTCGGCATCGTGAGCCATCGCGAGTGCTGATTGGTTCGCTCGCGGCATGTGACTCTTCGGCCTTTCACAAGTGACGTCACGCGAAGCGAGTGAAGGTCGCATCCATTGGCGTTAGCAGGAGTGCGTCGCATTGCGGGCAGCCGGTCGCAATGGCTGTCCTGCGCGAGTTGGTAGTGGGCTTTCGACGATCGCGAATTTTGAAGGAATAAAGCAACTTTAAACTATTTTTACGGTAATAAAATATAAAATAATGATTTCGGAAGTAATAACAGGCGTTGTGACGGAAGAATATCGAGTGGATGTTATCATTCCGAGTACTGTAAGTTGAAACTTTCGTTACCGCTGTTTACGTAGTCGAACTTCAGGATTTTTTTAAATAATGAAAACGTAGGACGATGGTCCCAATTATATTTCTGGCCAATAATTTACAGTATAATTATTATATCTGCGAATTTTTATACTCCTAGACCGCATAGTTTTTTTTTTTACAATTTATTTTCGTGAGGCATGCAACTTGTTCATGGCAGCCATGTTGCGGCCTTAGGCTTGAAAAATGGCGTTAGGCTCGAAAGGGTTAAATTTGTTAGTGTAATAACTAAGGCTGCACTAATACCAATTTTACCAATCTGATACCGATTCTGATCCAGTTTTATCCATTTTTGCTAATATCGGTACCGAGACCGATATTCAAAATTACATTCCCAATTTTTCATAAACGGTGTAATTTTTTGCAAAAGTTCAATAATTATTAAAATAAAAAAATTTGAAATAGTAACCCACAGTTAAACCATAGCTAGGAAGATACTCAGTGATTTCCTGAGCAAAATGCCGCGAACCGCGTGTCGTAATCTCGAACGGATCCAGAGTTGTCGATATTTTCGCGAAAGTTGCCGATACCGCTAATATCGGCAACCGATCCAATCCAGTATCGGTATCGGTGCAGCCTATAGTAATAACGATCACATGTCTACAATGTCTACAACTAGTTTTCAGGATATAACTTTAAAATGGTTTGAACTTGTGGAGTTTGAAAGCTCTTGTCGAAACGATGAATTTGGTATACTTGAATGTCAAAATCGGTAAAAAATGGGCGAAGTTATCGCATTTTTACCGGATTAGAGTTTGGTTTGGAACTAGCGAGTCGAGTTTGAGCAAATAGCAAACTCGACTCGAACTCTAAATTTTCAAGGTTCGCACACCCTATAAATTACAATATTTAGCATTGAACTAATGGTTAAGTATTTTTTGATAGAAGTGAAATAGGGCTTTCATACTGACTTGACACTAATTAATTCGTCTCGTATCAGGCACACGCTAGATCACGGCTGAATCAGCTCTAGGCCAGCTCGTTTTGAATTTCCCCGTTTATAAATTCTTGATTCTTAGCGGACGTGTTTACGCCAAATACCAGGATGGGTGAGCAGCGCAGTCTTTTTCCCACAACAAAAGGATTGCGTAGAGGAGAAGCATGAGGAAGAATTGATTACTCGCTGGCGCGCTTCGGCAAGTAAAAAACTTGGAATTGCGTTGGCCTGGAAACTGGAACAGGATGGGGAACAGTACGGTTCAGCAGTGTTACCTCTAGGACCCTCCAAAGCTCAGTTCTCAGCACATTTGTCACACAATTCCCTAAGTATTTCAGGTTAATATCAATTAACTCTCACCCAGAAACAGCCCCAAACAAGCAGAAATTTCTCCTATTTGGCTTGCTGAAACCGTATTCGTTTCGCCCTTGTTATTTCAGATTGCTCGGGACAAAAATGAATATTCTCCCGACATCTGATGATGGCTATATCTAGATGTATAACAATAAAAACTTGTGGTTGTTGTATTTTGGGATATATGGGATACCCTTAAATAATTTCAATAACTTCTGTTCATTTAAATCCCTTGACCTGTCTCTTGACTTCTTAACTCTTCTGGCCAAATAAAAATCCCCTACTTTCCTAGGATTTCCAGGATGTGTGGGAATTACCCTGTTTTGGCTTCGAGATAATATCTAACTGGGTATTTTGGCCTCAGTTGATAACAAAAAAGGCTACTATGCTCCAGGGCTTGTCCATTCTGAGGAAAACCTTTCCCCTCACCGTAGATGCCAGTTCACCTTGCCTTGCAGCCACAGCCAGGACAAAGAGGAAAACTATCTTTTGGGCGAGAAGGAGGAAAGAAGCTTGGTGGAATGCTACTTGCGGCCTCCCCGACTGGCACGAAGATACGAAGGAAAGATCCCAGGCCGGGCAGAGGACTAGAACCTTCGGTCTTTGCACTTCAAACGTTTAAACACGTTTAGGAATGATGAACTACTGCAAAAAATTTGTGTGCACTTGCGAGCATCTCAAAATTAACTTTAACAATCAACACTGTTTTTTTCCAGGCCATTCTTGCCAGACAAATCTTTTCGAGACATAATTAGGGCCAAGGTGGTGATTCGCACCTTGGGCGCACTTCTGGCGTAAGATTCAAAATAAAATCCCAAATGAATTTTTTTTCGATAGTGTTCTTCCGTGCCGATCAACTCATGCCCATCACATCTATGTTTCGAGAAAGCGTAGAAGCATCGCATGGTGGTAAGTGACGAGACCAGAATGTCCCGAGACCTTGCAAGGGAGGTAGCAAGATCTAGCACATACTTCCTTCTGGAGAATGGTGTGGAGCGTGGCACCATGCCTTCCCATTGCAGTTTCACACAAAGAACGAGCTGTTGACAGTAAGACATTCAACCGTGCCGACCAAACCCTGTTAAACAGCCCCTCTCCCCACTTCTCCACGCTTCAACTTGCCAACCCAGTAGAGCCCATTAGAGAGAGGAGGAACAATTCCATTAACTCGGTCCGGCAGTCAGGATGGAAAAACCAGTATGAAAAGTTGATACCCAGATCAAAAAGGGGAAAGAAACGATCCTCACCTTACGACTCACCGATACATGAATTACCTTCGTAACCACACACCAATGAAATAAAAACAAAATGTTACCAGCGTAGGCTTAAAAGGTGGTTCTAATTTCCTAGCAACAACTTCGGGCCAACTCATTAGCCGGAAAAAGGGGTGGTGCTTCAGAGCCTCTGCATCTTCAGGCCCACTTCCAAGTCGGGCATGGACTTGACGCTTCAGCAACTAAAATGATAGATACTCATGTTATGACAATTGTATGATCCATTATTTACCCGACGGCACAAATAATAAAAATAATAATGAACTTTTTACAGTTAAAATCTGTAAAAGGCAAGAGCTTTCATCACTTACTCCAGCCCAACCTTCACCAATGTCGGTCCAAACTCGCCAAATGGCGAGGAAAATTCAGCATTTGGTGACTTGAATTTTAGAGCTACTTCCAAAATGGCGACGATTAACGAACCCCCGATGTTAAATTGTCGTATCTCGGAAACCGCATTAGCTAGAAAGGTTGCAGCGTTGCGTGCAGAATTACAAGGACTCTCCAACCAAATGTGCAATACTGTTGCTAGTCACTTTACAACATGATTGGAGAGTTAGATTAATTCAAACAATATTTAAACATTAAGTAACAGCACAACTGCTAAAATCGTTTGTACATGGCGAGTGCGTTTTAATGTCTACAATGGCGAGCACCACACAATTCACATTCGTGAAGATGGCTCCAGCCCAATTACATTTACAAGAATATACATACTGCAGGTCAACAGACCTAACTCAAAACAATAAAAATACAACATGCACAATAAAACCAAATTTTTAACACATCAAAAACATTTCATAACCTGACATGTTCAGTGTATTACGGCTATTTTTTAAATGTGTCAAGGATGGTGAGGTCACAAGTACCGATTGGCAGGAGATTACAAATCGGGACCACACGGTTAGTGAAAAAATGCTTATATGGTTCCTTGTGGTACTGATTCATAGTTGATTAAACGAATTTTCCCTAGTGCGAGTAAGCTTCGTACCATTTCGGCTGAATGGATTTCAAGGACTTGTAAGGACTTTTTTCAAGGCCTTGTAAGGACTTTTAAGCACCAAGCGTTAAGCACACCAGACACCGGTGAGAAGTTTTGCTGCCCACTTGTGTAAAATTTGGTTTCTAATGAAGCAGCTAGTAAAGGACACTATTATGGGTCTAATTTTGTATAGTTATTTTCGGTTGGGTTATATTGAAAACTGTCTCCAATTTCAAGTTATATCCCAAATAAGGATACACGAGTCCCGAAACGGCCGCCACAGAAGTTTGCTCTTAGCTCTGTTCCCGGTCTCTCTTAGGACAACGAAAAAAAAAAAAACAACCGATACTACACAATTCGCAAACAAAAAGGGTGCGTTGAATCAGACTGTGGCAAGCTTGAACACCCAAATATGTCTTCTAATAAAGCAGCACCAAATTCAGTTTGTACGTAATATCTACTTTATACTCTGCCATGCCAAACACTTTTGACAGACAAAACGTCCTTACAATAATGCCAAATTAATGTCTTGTGCTGACTGTAGTCACTGCCATGAAAAACTGGGCAAGTTAACCTGCAACTTATTAAAACGATTATAATGGGAGCTTGGTAGTTACTGTATAGGTAATATTAACTTTTCACAGCAATGTAACGGTTTCAAAGATTTCTGATTCTGAATGAAACCACTTTATGAATGCAGCTGTGAAGAAGTTAAGAGGCAAAAACTGCCAGCAGAGGTTTTATTCAATTGGTATGGAAATTAAAAGAAGGATTTGCAAGGACCAAGTGCTGCATTTTCAATTTTTCAAGGACTTGTAAGGCCTTACAAATAGTAAAATGAAAAATAAGGACTTATAAGGTTTGTAAGTACTGGTACAAACCCTGATTATGGCCAAGAGTAGAAAGTCTTTCCACTTCGGTGTCCAGGTTGTTGTGCAGTACAAAGTAAGTAATGTGTAAATCGCCTTCAGGGGGGCGCATTTCAATAAACTCCAATTTTAGGAGTTGTAGGCGTCCCATGTAAATATTTAGTAAAATTTTGTTGTACCGACGCAACCAGTACGTCCTTATTCAAATAAAGGTGACGAAGCAGGACTGGCATATTCCAATATGGGGCATGCAAAGACCTTGAAGGCCTAAACAAAGAGTTTTAGGGTCTCTCGAAACAAGGCATCGTTTAATAAGGAGGGACTTTTGCATTGCGGCAACGTAATTACAGTGTGCTGAGACACCCGGTTCACGGGTCATCCAGATGTCAAGATCTCTAAATATGTCGACATCACGCAGCACTGTGTTATCCATTCCATAAGACATACACAGATTATTCTAAGATGATAACATACGTTTAAAATGTATGTAAAAATTTTTAAACATTTTATTTCTAAATTAACATACATTACCCAATACAAAAGCAAACCTACAAACTAACTTTGGCGAATTTACGACCAGCCTATGGGGCACTGACCGATTAGCAATCATCAGAAACGCAGTACCTAGGTCAGTGCCCTGAGGCTAGAACACCCCAGTGCCGCCTGCCAAACCTAGACCAACAAAAAGGTAACTACATAACTATTACAACATTTTACTTTACTAAGCCATTGCTAAAAAAAAAAAAAACTTTTGCATCTCTGGTGAATACGGCTCTTTTGAAAATGTCACACCGTTTACTTTCAAAATTCATAATGAAAGTTGAAAATTCACATTGGTTACCGCTTATTTTCACACAAAAGATATCATCCAAATATCTCGTAAATTTTC
>JAHWFP010262023.1:0-29006 GCA_023313725.1 Lithobius niger
AATTTTACTTCATATATTCATGGGGTTCGTACACGGCGTTGAATTCCTTGAAAAGCCATGAATTTGAAAACCGAAAATTCAAGGCTTCAAAAACCCTTAAAAATTGACATTTTTGTTGTCGACTCCTTGAAACGGCCTTGAAATTTGTGAGTTCACTCTGTTTGGAATGAGGTTTATGCCATAAGAGTAATATTAATTTAGATATAAAATTAAATAAATGAATAGAAATAGTCGTCGGCCGACTCCATTTCTTCTGAAAACAGTGCTTTACCAGTGCACGCCTCACAGTACAAGCAATTTTTGCCGGAAAGAACAGCTGAGCAAGCGCTGCCCACTCGATGTTAGTTGCTGTATAGCTCCTTCCTCTCTTCCATTGGTGGGAGGGAGGACAATAATGTGAAACCAAGAACACAATGATACTAACAATGACGGCTGGTAAAGTGCTAGAATTAAAAGGTAGTGATTATAGTCTACTGTGCAAGGAACATGAAATTGGTCGTAAGTTAGCCTTGAAAAAGCCTTCATAATGGTTTATTTTGTAGCGTAGGTTCCCCTTAAATCGGTTTTTTTTTTTAACAAAGTTAGCTGAAAGCATCATACATGAAGCAAACTAAAGAAACTAGTAAACTAATAATCCAATTAATTTTAACAGCCCACCGACGTTTAAAAAAAGATTTGCCGTAAAAGTGTGTGTTCAGATTACAAAATGGCATTCAGGTTGAGACCGAATGTTTCTACGGCAGAAATTAAACCTCGTTGGGAAAAACTTGGAAAAAGCGAATATAAAGTTTCGGAACCATTGTGCTTCATTGCGACCAGAAATGTTACCACAGGTTCGATGTAAAGTAATGTGGGTTTAAGGGGACCAAATAAAAATTCCAGTAAATTGAGCTGACAAATTATTGTTCGTAAAGAAATTAGCAATGGTAGAATTAGAGACAAATTAGTGGCGAACCGGGTAAACAAATCCATACCGAGCAAGGCCACTGTCAAGCGATTGGAGGTGATAACAGGCTGAAATGTCTAAAACCGAAAAAACATTTTTCCACGAAATTTTCTACAACTATTTCCTAATACCATAATTTTGCGTACTGTCAGTCAGCCAATTTATGAACGACTACTGTAAACTCAGTTGAAGAACATGCTAGTTATTCACTATTATCGACGCAGGTCGACGAGGGTAGACCAGACGCCATGATGGTTTTACTTCAGGATAGCATCAGACGACTCTTTCTATTGTACTGACGTATTTGCAGAATGCACTGCCCGTGAGTTATTTGTATTGTGCGAAAACTGAACGCAAACGAACCAGCGTCTCATCATCTCAAGTTCGATGGCTCCTTATGAGGGATTCCATGGCAACAGTCCTGTAGTGTCCGCGGCCTATCTTGAGTTCGCCCCAGAACGACACAGATAATCAATTGTATGTTTTTGGTAGCAGAGTGCCTTGTTGATATCCGAGATGGTTACAAAAACAATGGCGGCCGTCGATTAATTCCGTCCCCTCCTGGAA
The DNA here is from genome assembly GCA_023313725.1 of Lithobius niger. Taxonomy (NCBI): domain Eukaryota; kingdom Metazoa; phylum Arthropoda; class Chilopoda; order Lithobiomorpha; family Lithobiidae; genus Lithobius; species Lithobius niger. The sequence goes on from JAHWFP010262023.1 coordinate 1,514, forward strand.
AACGTAGCCGCCCATATAATACTTGCAGGACTCAAGAAAAACCGCGTACACAATACATACATGTAGACATAAAACGTGAGTATGGGAATCCGTTTTAAGTCGTATGTGTATCCGGTCCTGTAGTACTGAACTCCTGCATAGGCTCCACATCCGGTATTTTTTTATAATTTACTTTCAAAACCGAGTTTCCTTGAACATAAAACTTTATGATGCAAAATATGCCGTCTTTTTTTTTTTTATTTATTATTATTATTTTTTTGGAACTAAGTTTCCCAGAGCGGTAAAACTTTGACAATGAAAACAACTGTTTTTCGCATGTCTGAGAGTAAAAAAAATCGAAGTTACAACAATGAAAATAGGTGTATTTGAAACCTAATTTATTATTCAAACCAATTATTTTGTTGAATTGAAGAAATTAAGTAATAGATATCCGTGAAGTAGACCCGGTTATCCAGAAATAATTGATCGTCTGCGAGAAAGGGAACAGTCCAAAGATCGAGGGGTGGCGAAATCGAACGAGCGCGTCAGCATCGTTCGCGAGGTTTTTTTTTTTTTCGTGTTAGTTGCGGAAAATGTCGCCAGGTTAGAAATGTGCTGTTCGCTTGAGTATCGTATGTTTTTAGGTGTATTTAGGTGTGTTTACAAGTGTCGGTAGCCTAGTTTTAGTACTGTCGGAGCGAAAGGTTGGCGGATTGGGCCATTCCTCCATGGGTGGGGTCCTAGCGTAGTAGCCTACGCGAGGTTTTTTTTTTGTGTTAGTACGATAAATATCGCAGGTTGCAAATATGCTTATTTATGTTGGTTGCAATGGGGTGTGCTGGTTGAATTTGTGTTGTGTACGGTAGTTTTGCAAAGTATGTCACATGGTCGATCAGTGGTTGTGTAGAGCGCGGAAAAAGTGTTAGATTATCGAAAAAGTGTAGGTTATCAAAAAAGTGTGGGTTATCAAAATTAACCCACGGTCACGTGTGTGGGTTTTCAGATTAACCGTATATAGGCTACACTTTTAGCATTGGGATGTGTTGGCGTGACGTCACCACCGTGCATTAAAACATATACAGCCACTCCTGGTGGCAGCAATGTCCCACAAGTCGATATGTACACACGCAATTTTAAGTTTCGAAAGGCGGAGCCTTTCTTGGTCGCAAAGAACACTTAACATTCAATATAACCAATACTCGCACCACGACTGATACGGTGCACGCCATATTAGAAAGCAGCTCATACCATTGTATACCACACGCCATAGCTGTTTGCTGTGACGTGCATATCACGTGACTGGGCTAGTCCAATCAGACGGCCAAACAGCCGTTGTTCTCGTTCGTAATTGGCTAACTCGTGGTGACGTCATGGCAAACGGCCATTGCGCATGGTTTAGAGTGTTATGAGCTGCTTTCCAATATGGCGTGCACCATTTCAGTCGTAGTGCGAGTATTGCTTATTTTATTGAATGTTTCGTGTTCTATGTGGCCAAGAAAGACTACGCCTTTCGAAAATGAAAATTGCGTGTGTGTATACGAACTTGTGGGACATTACTACCACCAGGAGTGGCTTTATATCTCGTAATTTATTACCTTTGATTTGGGACTACTCTCACTTTTGGTGGAGCCTTAGATCCGGAGTAGTAGCGGTGCAATCACGCAAACAAATCATGCTTTTGTATATAATGATGTACCCTAGCTATGATACATTTTTGCCGCTGCTGTAGAAAATATCTCCCCAATATTTAAATCGGATATTTCCGTATTCGGGTTTCCACGTTTTTTCGGTTTATTAGACTCATGTCTGTTTACAAAAAGTCTAGCTAGGTTTAAAATTGACCCGGTTCAATATCAGTGGTAGTTGCGTTCAGATGACATAAGGCTAACAAAACTAATAATAGAAATAAGAAAAAGTAAAATACGATAAGTTTAACTATACTAATTATTCTGTGGACAATGCTGTCTTCAGTTTTGAAAACTTCAGTAAAAAACATGCCTTATTTACTTTGTATTCCTAAGCTCAAAAACTTAGTAAATCATCATGCTATTAAATAAACTAACTAACATTGTAGCTGCAGCTAAAGCCAGTGTATGGTCATGTAAGACAAAGAATAAACGTATCGTCATGTGGATTTTGCTGCAATCTGCAAATGCTACGATTGGAGTACATTTACCTGCCTTTCTATCTGCTGCATTGTTTTTCATTAGTTACCATTATTACTTTTCTATAAAAGTTTTTTTTAGTACTGCTTATAATACGAATAAAAATTAAAAATACTTTTCGCATTTGAGAACTCGAGAAAAGGCTCACAACAATAAAATAAGATTTTTTGGTATTGTGTTAACTTTAATAATAATACTTTTTATTTATTCATTGTATTAAATTAGTAACACAACGAATTACAGATTTGTCATTGTACATGCGATGCAGGCAAATGAAGATGACAAAGTGTGGACAACAAAGAAAATACCACCACCATGTCACTTATAAAACAAACATCCAAGCCAAAAAACTGACCAAGAAAAATTAATTTTGAAAATGCAATAAATGCTTAAGTGAATAGCAGAATGCTTGTCAATAACAAACAAATTTTTGGGGATACAGAATTAAACAAGGGGCTACAGCGACTATCTAGTCGTATTGGTCTTCTGTAGAGTTCCTCCACTTCCAGTGTTCAGGCGCACACCTCTATCATGCACTACAACAGCTATCTCTATTACATAATCTAAAAGCAGTAACCATCAGAATTGCCCATTACAAATGTTTTAGCTTTTAAGCTAATTTTACGTTTTAGGCATAATTGTCAGCGTTTAGGCCTAATTTACAACTTTAATTTCGTAAGTAGCAACTAACGGAAATTTGGATTGTATCCAGTAAGTCTATTCATTTTTGCAACATGGTATGCCTCCGCGCACACAATTACAGTGGTACAACGTAATGCGCAACGTAGCCTATATAGATCAGTGGTAGTAGAAAAGGGACAGGAGAAACGATGCAGCAGCGACTCGTAGCAACTATTGACGTTGCCATGGTAACATGATTTTAGATCTAATTTTCATTTTTAGGCCTAATTTTTTTAACGGCAGTTTTAGTTTCGTAAGTAGCAGATAGGCCTAATGGAGAATTTGGTTCGATCGTAAGCCTATTCATTCATGCAACAATGCGACAAGACTCTTTTAAACGAAGGTAAAATGTTTTTGTTCTTACGGCTGCGTTAACACAAATCTTTAGAATTTCAATTCGACGATGAAATGTTATTATTTAATTTAGTTATGTCGAAGAAGTCTATTAGCCATAAGGAGGCAACGATGTTTTAATTTGCCATGTTATTTAACTAACTTTTGACACTGAATCGAACGTTGTAAACAATGGTCGTCAATTTCTGGTACCGTTGCAAAGTTGAAAAAAGCGACGGACGGACGGACAAAGTCGTTGCAATAGTCTTCTCAGCCGGTACGGCTGTACAGAAGACTAAAATGAATGGTTGAGATATAATGTATGTTACAGTTTCGTTTTGCGTAATTATTCTTAGTGACCATTTTAAAAAACCATGGAGAAAAACAGGAGACCGAGGCAGAGACACAAACAAGATAATTATGGTCGAAGCTTTGTAAATAGGGCATCTTCAAAAAAGCTGACGGCTTCAATCTTTTTTTTAAGGCTACTGATGGAAGAACAGAGACTGTTTCACCAGGGAAAGAATTTATTCAAGTTGCGAAGTTTTGCTGAGAATTTGTGTAAGTAATAGTCTTGCAATTCTGTGGGGAACCTCTTTTGAATTCTGTTGCAATACTTTTACAAGAGTTCAAACCTTGGAAAAGAGCTAAGTAATGAAAGTTGTAAACATTTTAACGACTTCTGTCATACATTTCCTTTCTGCTAGTTATTGCGATTGCGAAACGCTGTGTATTATGGTGTTTTGCCCGGTATTTTCAAAATTTCTATCCAACTATCGACATCCACAGAATCGTAAATTTTAGTAGCCAATGAAGTGAACACTACTGAACACTACATGCAAGGCTCATGCACTACGACCAAGCATCTGTGCAAAGAATGTGCCTACTCTGAATGGGGCAGATATAAAATTTTACTTATGCACTAGGGAAACTATGAAATATACTTACTCTGACTAGAGCAAAAAAACAACATTTATTCTAACAAGAGAAAATATAAAACATACATACTTTGTCTAGAGCTGCTACAAAATACACTCACACTGACTAAAGAAGGAAAAAGCATACTAACTCTGACTAGGATATGTAATTAACCAGCTCTGACTAGGGAAGATATAAAATGTACTAATTGTGGCTAGAGTCAAATATAAAACACACTTCTGTTATTTAATTTTCATAGTCCATCGCATCAGGTTCAGAACATGAACCTGACCGAAGATTTATGATTAATTCAATAGATGACTAGTTTTGTCAAAGTCATTTTCGTCTTTAGGCTTTAGGGTGTGTTTGTGTAACGAAGTGTACTTGCTGAGTGAAAAAGTTGTAGGATACTTTTTATGCCGACATCACTACATGCATTCTTGTAGCAAGACCTCACCTGCAGTCCCAGCACGAACCAAAAGCTTTGTTCCCTGGGAACTCCGAGCAATGTGAATACTACAGCCGAGTGGTCAGGGGTTGACTTCAGGCAAGGTAGAAGCAGGATGGAATCCCACACGGATCAATGAGTACATATGGTGACGTTGCAAAATATGCTACATTATTTCCAGCGAACGTTGACAGTGCACCGTACAATGCTGTATTCCCATTACAGTCAATGTTTTATTTGTTTGATAATTGAACAACACAGTCTCACTTGTATAATGTCTCTTATTTAGGACCGAAGCTCATTTCAAACCAATCACTTTATAAATTTTGCCACAGGACTTCTTTTCTTTAAGACATTTCGTTTGTTTGTTACAAAGTGTTGATGGACAACAATAACAATTTTGAGCACAAATCCTTCCAAAATTTGTAAAATATTAATAAGACAGATGCCCAGTAGGAATCCGAGTGTACCTCCGACATCGGAGAGAAGGGCGGGAAACGAATAGGAATAAACTTCGTTCACAATTTCTATAAGATTGTCGGAATAATACAAACGAAGGGTGGTTGACTTATCCTCTGTTTCTCGAAATGCGTCTGTTGTCACAGAATATATGGTTTCACGGCATTTGCGATGGCATCCTGGGCAACTGGACGTCGATAGGTTACGGTAAGTTTTCCGAACTAAACCAGCTTGTGCAAATCCTTCAGCAAGAGTCGAACAGGGAGGCTTTGGTTTTGTCGGTTCATACACAGGGATCCTGCAAGCAAGATCAAAATTATATAAACATATGTGTTTACCATAGCTTACATGTAGATGTACCAACTTACGATTATTGTGTGAGAAATGTAGGCTGTGTAGTGTGAAAGCTTTAACTGTCGAAAGTCATCTCTGCACTGGAAACATTGGCAAGCCTATTTATGTTGTTTATATATACGAGTTGTTTGTAAGCCTCTCATCTCTATTCAAATTGCACAACCCTTTAACAGAACACCGGTGTACTCTTACTAAACGGGAAAAATGGACGAAGAAAAAATTGACCTACTACATCCGTTGAAGTTTATTTTGAACTCGTAAACCTCTGATTAAAATATCACTTCCATATTAGTCAGCATAGTCTTTTTCACAAAATGCGCACTTTATTTTTCTTCACGAGTTAGGTTTTTATGGCATGTCTAGCATAGCAAAGATCATACTAAGTTATAGCTTATATTTATAAATGCTCCAAAATCTCCAAAATCGATGTTTTCAAAAGTGGGGGATACACGCGGGATACACGCGTGCAGGATACACGCAAAAACCCACTTTTTACCGACTTGCTAACTTCGGTTGAGTTCTCCCCTACACAGGTTAGATCTGTTCTTTTACGAATGAAACCAAGTCACTCCGTTGGACCCGACGGATTTTCAGCTTTTTTTTATAAACAGGTGTGCTTTTCGATCGCCACACCACTTGCTTTTATTTTTAATCTCTCGTTGAATAATTGTGCTTTTCCTAACTTGTGGCGTTCAGCGAATGTTGTTCCCATTTATAAGTGTGGTGACGCCTCAAATCCCCATAATTACCACCCGATTGCGCTTACCGTTGTGCCTTGCAAGGTCATGGAGACTATTATTCGTTCGGACATGCTTTCTTTTTTTGAGAGAGGTAGCTTGCTAAACAGTGACCAGTTTGGCTTTTTGCCAGGTAAATCATCGACACTGCAGTTGCTACTCGCCATGGATTTGTGGACGAGTGCTCTGGATGAGGGAGCTCCCACCGACGTGGTGTACTACGATTTTAAGAAGGCCTTCGAATCGGTGGTCCACTCCAAATTGCTTGCCAAACTCTCACACCTTAATATTGGTGGAAAGTTGCTGGGTTGGCTGGGTGATTTTATCGCGAATCGTAAGCAACGAGTTTTCGTGGATTCCGTGGCTTCTACAGAACTATCAGTTTCAAGTGGTGTACCGCAGGGTTCCGTGCTGGGCCCATTACTGTTTGTTACTTTCCTGAACGACCTGATCCCACCCGGCACGGAGTCCTGTCCTTGCTTTAAATTCGCAGATGATTTGAAATCCTGCACCAATATTACTAGTTTCCAGGATGGCTCTGCACTTATGGTTGACATTCAGTATGTCCACCATTGGTCCATTGTTTGGCAATTGCCTCTCTCACTTGATAAATGTGGTGTCCTACATATAGGCGATTCGAACCCATCCTTCCAGTATGCCCTTGGGACCAGACCATTGAAGCCTATGGACCCCGTAAAGGATCTTGGAGTTTGGTTGACACCCAACCTTAAAGTGTCCTTATACTGTGTGAAAGTCGCGTCGGCGGCATATCGAAGACTTGCTATTGTGAAACGCTGCTTCAAAGCAGCAAATTCAATTACCCTTGTCAGGGCATTTGTGGTGTTCGTTCGCCCACTTCTGGAGTATGCTAGTCCGGTCTGGTCGCCACATCTCCTAAAGGACGTGGATTGCTTGGAGGCAGTGCAGCGCTCATTCACGCGTGGGCTCTCTGGATTCAGAGACCTTGAACCAGGTGAACATCTCCGTAGGGCTGGTTTAGAACCCTTGGAGCTCCGTCGTCTCAAGGCAGACCTCATCCTGGTCTTTAAAATCGTCAAGGGACTCCTACCAATTGACGTCCCCTTCTTCGAACGTCCAGCAAGAGATAGGACTAGAGGCCACTCATATAAACTGCTTAGTCAGCAATCCCACACGGAGTGTCGAAAGAACTTCTTTGCACTGCGAGTGATTGAGCCGTGGAACTCCTTGACCGAGGAGGCTGTCTCTGTAACTACCATGGTGGCTTTTAAGCGTATTTTGAACACCATGCCCTTGGCACGGTTTCTCAAGCGTTCTTACTGATTAGTTTTTATCTATTTTAAATTTTTTCTTTACATTTTGAACTCTTTTAGCTCTTTTTCTTTTTAAATTTTTAACCTTTTTCTGTGGTGACAATTGGCCGCCCTCCTTTCCCATTCCTTTTCCCTCGTCTGGCGATGCTAACGGGGACCTTCGTGTCCCTGGCAGGTCTAACCAAGTTGGTAAGACAGGCGTGACCTTTTCCCCTTTACCCTTCCACCACCTCGTTTTGGCCATGCTTGTGTTGAATCTTTTTCTTTTAAATCTCTATGCCTTCACCGTATCTTTTTGCCTTTGGCTCCTTAAGAGCTGCCCTTTTTATGTTTAGGCTTGCAGTAAGTGATTCTTCAGGATCCTTGCCAGACCTGTTGCTCCAGCAACAAATTGTTTTATTATTATTATTATGATACTTATTAAATTACGATAAAACACAAGTTTTATTGTTTCCTTATTCTAGACTACTTCTAGCCAATAAACGGTTCTGCAGGATACTGCGGGACCATCGTCTGTGCAGATGTATCGTAACTGTAGATCTTAAAACCGATGCAAACATCAAACTATAAAAATGAATAAGTATCGGTCAACTTTTCAAAATTGTGCTTTTACCCAGAAGTGTTTACCAAACCGCTACAGTTTAGTTATCATAATTGTTGCTGGTCAGAGATATATGTGCTTACTACATGACAAACGTGACATGCATGGTTTACAACAAAACACTACCACTTTTATACGATTAGACGTATTTGAAAAAAACTGTTATCGCATATGTCAACATTTCTTTAACATACCAAACACAAATTTTCAACATTATGGATAAAATATTGACAACTGTTATCTCCAACATGCAGGCTATTATGGGAGTTTGAGATTTTTTATAGAAAACTATGAACAAGAACGTGATGGACCGTGAGTGGCCAATGAAATTCAAGAGTGGTAACCCCCTCAAAAGGAATCAACGAGTAAGGTTGGGGTGGGCAATACGCAAACGGGCTAACACCACCTCTTCCCAGAGACTGCGGCAATAAGCTGAGTGCCACTCTTGGTTAGTACCTTTAATAGCTCACGACTTATTTCTTCCACAAGGCTTGACAAACAGCGAGCAAGAAAGAGAGGCGAGCCTAAAGATAACCATTGTTTCACCTTGGAGCCATAGAACGATCTGTGTGCACATGACAGCTTCATGGTTCGAAATTAAGCATAAATGCCAGCAGCAATATCCCTTGTTGTTGGCAGTCACATCTGAACACGCCACAACATTGTTTGGTGAACATTGGACAAATGTTTAGGGACAATCTAGCACCTTAAAGAACCTCGAGGATTACCCAGTTTTTGGTTTAGGGCACATTCTTACCAGCAACTTGTCTTATCTTCTAACAACCTGTCAATGCATTTCCTTCGGCATTCTGTCGATTCTTCCTCTTCCGTGCAAAGTTCCTCAGACCGGTTCAGGTATTCAAACTACAGAAACAGTTTGCAAAAAAAATTATCTTCATTTTAAGTATTCAGCATGTTAGTTAAACTTACTGAATTTGCAATAAGCCTACAAGATACAAAAAATAATAACCACTATAGCTTGTCACCCACCAGCGTGGGCAGAACCAATTTGAAAATACGCTGGTCAATTTTTGGACAATTCAGTTTAAAAAAGTTCCTAAAAATCGAAACACATTGAAGACAAGAACAGTCATCCCTACAACGAAATTCATCATGATATACGCATAATTTTTTTTAACTTCTTATCCTACAATGATAACATTTTTCAATAACATGAGGAGCTTATCAATACCACCTGTCCAAAGAGGGCATATAGAATAACCCATAATAGCTTACAATGGAACAAATGTGACGTATCACATTCTACGCATTTTTTTACCCATTTAGCACCGTGTGAACAGAAATCTTTTGCAATTAGAAATAACAGCACATACTACAGGGGAGAAATCGAAACCGCAAACTCATTCAGGTTATTTTTCGTGCTGTATCTCTTTTAAGGAATAAAACGTTCTGAGCAGTGACCCCAAGACACCAACTGTCCGAGTGGCTGTGATTACTTTCACACATAAACAGAGCAAAATGGCTGTTTAGGTTTATACCTAACAAATTGGTTTTAAAAGTATGACTTATGCACTTGGTCGAATCAAACAGCTCCTGGTAACCGACATCACTGAAATGGCAATGATGCACGGAAGGTATTTCATTACTTCAAACCAAGGCTGACTGGGTTTGAACTATTCATGTTACTCCTGACTCTCCCAAGTCTCGTGCTAGCTAATAGTTAACGTCTACCATGGTTGTTTTGATGAAGTTTGATTTTGGCTATGCTAAATAAACAGGATATGCACAGCTAAGCGAGACCTGCATGTTCTCTTCCTAGAAAAGATTACACCCTGGATGCCCCCACGTCTTTCAGACAAGCTCCTGCCTCCTTTTTATGTCATTCCTGGTTAAATGGGCTCATCTTAACTACAGTGCCCACTGCCCACTTTATAGTAGAAGACTTCCTAAAATCCACACAATTCTGAACCTAAAGAAAGGTTTACAAAGTAGCAGGCTCTTGCTGGAGCTTGATGAAAGTTCCTGTCCTTATCTTATGCAATGTGTGGTTTGTCCAAAGATGTTCGGACTGGAGGAGGCAGCAAGGCAGTGATCGCTAACAAGGCCAATATGGCTAGAGGCTGAAATTAATCGTATTTAAGTTCCCCCCCCCCAAAAAAAAAAAAAAGTGCTATACAGGCTTTTGAATCGAGTCACTTGCATAATCCTTCATGCATGGAACGTACCATGTAGTGTTGCCTGTTTGTGAATTAAAATACTTTAAGCTGATATACAAATAAAAGGAAGGGAGTAGGCCCAGAATTCCATGTCAAGTTTGATTTTATTCTGTTGTTGGCTCAGTGTGGTGGTGGTATTAGCTTAATTGGTTTAATGTTGATCTCTCAGCGCACGTAACTTAGATTGACTCTAAAGTTCCATTAAAAGGCCAAAGAATGAGCACACACCATTTTTGCTATTAGGAATCAGTCAGATTTCTAGAACAACACTAAATATGATCTGTACTTTGTTACGTTGCATGGAAATAAAGAAGAACATATGGCTATCATGTACTAACGTCACATAAAATAAAATAAAGGAAGAAATTCTGCTCAGAACCATGCAGTTTGAGATCACGTGCAATAGTTTTAGCATGTCGTACTGAACTGGCCACAGTTTGTGCCTGCACTTTACAGCACAGTTCAGTTTATTTGTTACGTGTGAAATTAAGTCTATGTGCCAGGCTACTGAATATACATTATAACAGGCTCAAAAAAACGTTAGCAACTACTGTGATTACCTATCCCCCTCATGCTAGAAATGCACTGAGGTTTATTGTGGTGCAAATCAAACCGTGTAACTATTCTCGAGTTCGTCATGGCGCAGTACGACACGATTCGTCTTAGTTTGGCCACAACACACTGAATTGTTAGGTGTAAAATTACCATTTTCTCTGTAGCAGTACAAAAACTTTGCAGGTTTGGCACATTTCCACCCAAAAGCCAGATCACCAGAAAGCAAGAGGGAAAATTTTGCTAGCAGTTTGATGACTATAAATCTAAAACCACAAACCGCATTCTTAGTGTCAATAAATATGTGGATAAATACACAGACAAAAACGGTTGTCTGAAACTCTGAAATGGTAATTCGATATCGTGTTGCAACTTCCACAACTGAAAATATTCTCCCCTACGGAAAACGTCTGCTGTCTGCAGTGCACGGATTCAGTATTTCCGTTAAAATGGTGGAATTGATTTCATTGTGGGACTGAGTGGTTAACTTTTCACTTGGCATTTTTAACGATTTCATTGAATGAGGTTCATCAAACTCATTACATGCACTATAATACTACAACCCAGATTGGATTCCAAGTGCCAGTTTTTCGATATGTCATCAAAGAAATCTAATCTAATACATACACCATTTCAAGTTTTTCAAAGAATTTCACTAATCTCTATTAGGTGGCGAACTTGTTGAGAACAAGTTCAGTTTGAACTCGTTTCCTCTTGGTGTTGGCATAGGTGGGAGGAGATTGTTACCACCCATGTCGGGATGTGCCGCACCTTCCGGATGCATAAATACCTGTTTCGTTATTGTGATGCACTTGGGTGTATTCCTCGCTCCTAGCCTCATACAGTGACATAATTTTGGCTGATGGTACTTCTTTCCAAGTGGCCCATTACAAGTGTACTGTGAGACCAAGGGTGGTCTTCCAGTAATTTTGGGAGACAATCCAGAGAACATTGGCAGATCATGAAATTTGTTTTAAAAAATCAGGCTGTTAAAGGTAGTTCATAGCTTGTCCTATTTGTTTGTTGTACTTGCATACAATGAATTTACATCTTTATTACGTACATTATTATGGTTCTTCAGCTATTTTAGATTGTGTTTTGTCAATAAATGCCAGCCAAAACCGCATTTCGCATGACGTTTATTCTTCTGCATCTATTTTCTGGGACTCTTAGCTGCGTATTCTTGATGCTCTGTGTTGTTACTCCTTTCGTTCCTTCCTTATGTTGGCCAAAATAAGGCTAGATTTGGCAGAGTATGGCTACAAGTAACCAAAAATTTGACGTGCCTTTCTTCCACGTTTCCCGGGGGCAAGGTGAGCTGTGTTTTGCACTCTAGTTTACTTTATGTTGTTAGTCTAAGGATTTTTCAGTACTGTATGAAAGATTGGACTAGCCATGAAAGGGTTCAGTCATTATCCAGTTACTTCATAAAAATGAAAAATATCCTAATTAACTTGACCCGTTATAGCTTTGCAGGTTGGGTAAAAAGTACTATATTACGATACTGACAGCATAGTTTCTTTGTCAAATGTGGAAGCGTTGCAATACTAGCATTAACAGTATTAATGGGGCAACACCTTGTGTAAGATGTAGACTTTTGCTCACAAAGGGTAGATATTACACAAAGTATTGCCTATCAGTCTTAACTAGTAATGCTAGCATTCCATATTCGAAAAACAGAGTATGCTATCAGTATCTGACTATAGGACCCTACCTGGAAAGCCAGGCTACACGATGCAAATATTGTGTTCATTCACCACTTAAGTCTGCGTTGGGTTTAAAAGAAATGGAAGTGGCTGAGACAACAGGTGGGGACGATGTTTGCTCAATTATGTCTGCAAAAATCCAAGGTAGATTCACTGTTCGTAAATAAATGCTTAAATCAGCCCTAGCGTTCTGTTGAGTACATCAACCACTTGGGGCAAATGTATTCACCATGTGAGAAAAACATCATATTAGGTAGCATCACGTTGGAAACAGAATGCCGCTGTGTTGCCTGGGAGTGCATTATCAACAACATAGGAACTAACGTATACATACTTTTGTCTGTAAGGATTTATGAATCTGGAACACAGGACACTATTAAGAAATCTCTCTACCTCGTACCAGATATAAGTTGCTACGTTATTTAGCCATGCACAATATAAAAGAGTAGGATCAAGTTGGATTTTGATCGAGTCAAGAGTCATATTTTTGAAAGGATTAAAAAATCCTACCCCAGTAATCGAATCAAATCAGCATAGGGTGATAATCGTTTATAGGTTTCGTATGCTTTGTTACCTGTTTAATTGTTAAACGACCGTTTATTTCCAGCCCTTTGGGAATGGTTTCAAGCATCATCTCTGCGTCATGTGGATTTATTATTCCTTCATTGTGGAGGTAAAACTGAAAAAGTTCAATAAGACGGTCATATCCTTATTGTTAGGCCCTTTTTGCAATTAAATGGCGATTTTCGTAGTAAACTACATATTGGCAGGATTCGCGCTGTGAATTTGGGAAAACGAAAATAACTATAGATTCCTTCATAGCCAGAGCAAAGAGAAATATGGTAACACTTAACCACCGGTAGCTGAGATTAGCCCATACTGTTAAGCAGTAAGATTATGCTGCCTAAGGCAAATTTTCAAAGAAAGCCACTTGTACCAATTCTAAATACAAATTTGTGCTTCATACAGTAATCAGTTTTAGATAAGCTATAGAAAGGAATTTAGAAGTGTTTAATGCCTTTAGCTGCCTGCAGGATACCGCACAAAGGCTGAAATATTCCAATAATGTGGAGTTAATTTATGTCTCTTTTAGGCATAAGGTACTCCCATTCCACCTAATCCAAAATAACTATGTGTCGGTACGTAAAAGAGAATTTACTGTTTATATATTCTTAAAAAAGCTGAGCAGACAATTCCTGAATTAGTTCTGCAATTAACATTATCAGGCTAATTCTTTAAATTTTTCACCTACAGAAATAAGGCGGTATAATGGTTCAATGGCAGGTTAAAGTTGTAAATTTTTACACTGCAGTATGACAGGCTAGCTTGGCAGGTTAACGCTTCAATTATTGTTGGCTATAGTGGAATGGCAGGTGAATGCTAGAAATTTTTCATCAGCAGTAGCAAGGGTGGTTGATGATATACATTTTTCTAATACAGTAGCATGGCAGATTAATGTTTCAAATTTTTCCCCTGCTGTAGCATGGAAGGCATTTTCAAGAACAATGTACAATTGAAACAATGAAAAACAGACACTCCAAGCATACACATTGATCAAACCAATGAGATCATAAAAATACCTGCAAATCGAGTTTGTAAAATGTCACGAAAAAGTGATATGCAAAGACTTGCTGTGCCAGCAAAATCATGACGTTTTTTGAAATTTATTTGATTTTATTGTTTCATGAATTTCCAAATATCTGTTGACATTTGATGTCTTGTGGAAGCTTGTATTATGGTTAGATGTGGCTCCATAGCCGTTTAAATGAAGGGTTTTATACGAGTTACCAGCTGGTACTGCGGTCATTGCTGATGTTGGTAGGTCTTTCTAAAAAAGTATGGGTTTACTAACGAAGTACTGTAGTCATTGTTTATCGTTGTTCTACACGTGTGTTTTGTTCTTAAAAATGCCTGCCACGAAGCGTTAAATATGAGGGATAGTGCATGAGGGAATGCAGGACAGTGAACACAAATACCGAAGTGGTAATCCATAAATATAGAGAACAAAGTTGAAGGAATTTAGGGTTTATATTACCGAGCCACTGTCTTTTGCCTTTCTTTCAAGTTCTGTATACTCAATGATCTTGATGTCGACGTAAGTTTTTGGTCCTCTGTATTCTAATAAACCATCTGTACATACAGAAGCAAGTACGTACATAAAATGAGTGTGCGAAAGTGTTTATAGATTCTAAAGCTCACAATCGAAATGAGTAGTCTTTCACTTTTTTCTTAGTGTCAACAGCTTCACGCAAATTATGCTAAACATATCAGTAAGACTCATTTCACACTGTCAGATTTTGCCGGTCAGGTTTCTGAATTGTGTGATAAACCTGACTAACGGTAATACATTGCAAGTGGATGGCTCTTCACACTGTCAGGGTCGGTTTTGCCTGCAGCCAGATAATCGACTGGACCATCAGGTTGCCGGACACCAGATGAAGTGGGGGTGGAGTGTAGGCAGTAATGCACATGTTCAGATTGGTTTGTTTTGCCTGACATTTTGTGGCATGCACACATAAGTCGACTTCTGCGACATAGCCGGATACCTAGTGACAACCTCATAAAAATGTCTTTTCTTCAGATTTCAACCTCCCCGACAAAACCTGACAATGTGAAAGGAGCCATGTTGTCCTCATCAGGATGACCGTAACTGACACAGAGCCTAAACCCTGGCAAGGTTCTTAAGTGTTTTACAATTTTAATGCAACTTTCAAATGGGATACTAGTGAAATATTGTCAAAATTTGGAAAGGAGCAAGCAACCAAATAATAAAAACTCTACGTTCCAGTGTCGCAACTCAACACCATTGCCAAATGTATATGCAAGAAATATCCTGTAAAAACTTTATTTCTAAAATACGCGCAGCAAACTACGTTAAAGGAGGAGATCACCATACCACTAATCTATCTAGGCACAACTAGACAAGGGAAAAACGGAAGAAAAGTGCAACACAGAGAAGGGATGGGCTCCTCATTTTTAGCCAAGCCGGCCCACTCCTCCTCCTTTAATGGTGCTAGGCTGCTGATTTCTTTTCCTGCTTTGCACTTGAAAAAGTTTCGAGTTGTGACACAGAAACATAGTATATTTAAGCTTCTTTGCTTATTCCTTTGCACCTTATAAATTTATTTCAATGTAGGTGAATATTGGTGTATTTTTAATTACCTATAAATGCGGTAACATGTTATAATAAACTTACCTGCTGAGAGCACCACGCAGGCTCCGAAAAGGGTTTGTACCTGCTGTACTTTCATCGTTTTCTGTTTGCCAGGTGGGCAATGAGTACGGTCGTGCATAGTTTCACACTGAAATAACAATGTTGCCAATTAAAATAAAGAGAACTTGACGGACAGGGAGGAAAGAAATCTTTTTCTATGACAACCGGCATGCCACCAAGTCAGGAGCTTTTTCACATGGTGAAAAAGTATGGTTTGACCCGAGAAAACTTGGAATGTCTTTAAAAGCAAACAACTTTAAAAGCAAAATTGTCGTGTGAAGTTTATCATTTGTCTTTCGATGCTTTAGAATTTTAGATTATCCTTATTTAGATTTCGTACATTTAAGACAATTGATGACAACTACTTATACTCTCTGCTGTGAATGTGCTGTTGTGTTACCGAATTAAAAAAACATTTTCAAAGAGAAGCAAAGGAGGAAATGCATACCCTGCTAAGATTGTACTTGCTTAATGACTTAGTAAGTCATTTTTTCAAATCCAACTTTGTAAATATAATTCTAGCTTATTCGGACGGAATGTGTGTGTGTACAGATTTATCATTTTTGAATGGTATGACTTCATGAAAATTCACTAGCATAAAATTGTTTGAGGTAAACTGGTTCACGGCCACATCGTTCAGCAATGTGGGCGCTCTTACATTTCTATTCCTGTTATAGCTCGCATCAATATCTCCTTCATTGTTTGAAAGTATGCCTGTTCCCTCTATTACAACCGAATCTACATAAGGTAGATCGTGTTTAAATATAAGCCCGCAAAAAAAATCGTTTCATTATCCTTAAAAAAAAGAGTCAGTCGGACGAGCGGATGTTTTTTATAGCGTAAAAACATCGTTTACCTGCTTCAGGACTGCTATTTAGGGGGGTGGGGCGGCAAGAGAGAGAAATAAAGTGTTCTACCTCGTGGATGCAGAAAAATAATCACTTTATTTCCTGTAAAGGAAGTATTTTTTTTTGTAGCACAAAAACGTCATTTACCCGTTCATTATTTTACAAACCTGGATTGCAGACTACATATACTTACGGGGATGCCTGCAGTTAAACCATTTTCATCGACGTCATTTAATTCCCATAAGTCAACAAATGTTGTATTGGCTAAGGACAGGTCATAATTTAACATGTCAGTATTGGTCAAATTGTCATTGCACGGTACGTTTTCGGGACAAGACTGCTTCATCAGGAGGGCCATCAGCATAAGTATCATGTATGAATAACCAGTCAGAACATCCCTACAGAATGTGACTGACGGGAATCTGACTGTCTGATTTCGAATAATTGTCACGTCCACGTGCACAGGATTGCTAAAATATAGCCGTAGTCTGTCTGATAAATAGTAGGTACAGAGTCCACCACACATGGCAAACACAAGGAACCAGAATATTCTTCTCCCTTTAGAAACTCTTTGATCAGACAGAATACTAATCCCGGAAAAGGCGAAAATATTATCAGAAGATTTATCCAGTGCGTCTGGTGCCTTTCTGAAAACAAAAGAACAAGTACTTAGATGCAAAGCTGCCTCTTTTGAGCAACTCCTCCAATAAACCCCTACTGTGTGACGTTCTTAACCTGCTCCTAGTTTGAATTGTTTTTAAAGTTTTTTTTAGGGGTGTGTGGTCACCTCTGATGTAATCTTTTTATGTGGGTGTTTTACGGGTATATAGTAGGGTAAGTGGCATCTAATGCATCTTTTCAAGCATGTTGTCCGATAAACCCACGTGGTCCTACCTGTGTCCCAGTGAACCTTTTTTTTACAGTTTTTTTCTGCGGAATATGGGGGAAGTGCAGTAGATGTCTGTTTGATCGTGCACCTTTTTAGTAAGTGCTCCAGCCATATCCTTTTGAGCATGCCAACCCGTGCTTTCAGGCCCCATCATTCCTGCTCCAAGCTTTTTCTCAGTGGCGAAAAATTATTGCAGCAGTGTGTGTATCCGAAAATCGAGTCTTGTTTGAAGGCAACATCAATGCATGTATTTTCTCCTCAATATTGACAGCTAACTTGGCATGTGGGCTTACATGCCTATATGTGAGTATTCCTAGAACTGTTTATTCTCTCTTCGGTTTTGATGTGTTTTGCACTCATCGCAAAAGTGGTTTTCAGCCAGTCTGGTAGATTCGACATAATGTCCTCCCCTTCATTTTCTCCCCATCACTTCTTCCCCATCATTTCCTCCTAAGCAACTTCACTCCCACACGATTTCAACCCCGTACTCTTTTCACGAGGGTGCCAGCAACATCTAACTAAGCTCTGCAGATCTCTACGTATCCTGCCTTACCACCTAAAGTACCCCAACTCTCTTCCGCTGGTTCTAGGCAAAGCCGTGGAGACATCACACTTACCTTTCAAATTCATAACGGTCTCATCGATGTCGAACCTGCCGACTTTTCCTGTCACGCTTTTCCTAACACTAGGGGTCACAACCTGAGGTTCCTTGGTAACCATCAATATAAAACATCAGGCATCGCTTTTTCTCTGAAAGACTTATGCCCTTTTGAAATTCTCTCTTACCTTACGTCGTAGCTGCCACCAGTCTTAACTCTTTTAAAGCACATCTGGACAAGGGTTATTAATGAGTTCCCTCTGGTTTTCGATTTTTTTTCTGGGGTTGGGGTAGAGAGGGGTTGGGCGCTATTGTTTTAGTCCTGGCTCTACATCATTCTATTCTGTTCTGTTCTATTCTATTATATCCCCGTGCTATTTCCTCACCATGCAAAATCCTCCATTATTGACATCCTCCCACGCAATTTTTGCTCCCAAGCAATTTTTCCACCCATGCAATTTTTCCTCCCATGAGAAAAAATCCCCTGATTACCATCTTTAAAATTTTACATCAGGCATCGCTTTTTTTCATCTTTTTTAGAATCAGAATGGGTATCACTTAATATTTAAAACTATCGTTCCAAAAAATCAAACAAATAATCAACGTCACTAAAAATTTATTCCTGTACGTATTATGCCAGATTTCTCAAATATTCCGTTGTTTGGTGTTCAGCGTCACCATTCTTTCTAACAATGCTCTTTAATTTTGCAGTCAAAAACGTGTGCAGTTTAGCAGTCAATTTTTATCCGTGTGGATTTTAACAAGTAAAGTAAAACTTCAATCATTTGACCTTTTATTTTTATGGCACACTTGTCGTTTTTGTTTGTAATTTCCTGTTTGGTGGAGGAATGTTTCCAGCATAAAACTGGTAGATTTTCAGTAATAATCTGAAGTACTTGCATTGTTGTCCTAATGGCTTTTTTTTTACGTACTTTGGCCTGTGCGATTTTCTCGTCACGAGAAACTGGGTCAGGTTGGTGAATATATTTTCCCATTTCTGAGATATGTACCTGATCATTCAGTGAGTCAGCTGTGTGCAAACAGACAGGCCATTTTTTCGAGTGGTACTACCCAATTTTTTTTATGGTGCCGTATTCTTACAAAGAAAAGACGTACCTAAGCTTACCAATTACTTGTTTCCCCTTGCTTTACTTGAGTATATCCAGTTTTTCTGCCATGGTTGTCTTAAGTGACACTATCAGAAAACTGTGCTAACTGTGGCTGGATGTGTCTCTCAATTCGAACAATATCCCGTCATAATTCTCAGAAAGCACCATCATTAAAAATATGTGCTTCTTTCCGCAACACATAGAATTCATTATTTTTCTGTAACCCCCACGTACCGACGTACGTGAAATTTTCGCACCGACGTAAATGAAATTTTCAGTAAATATTTTAAGCTTTTTAAATACGAAAAATACCAGTGCAAACCTTTCTAAATAATTTTTTTTCATTAGGGAGAAAAACGAACGGGGATGAAAATGTCTGGGTATGGCACCATTCCGGGGGAAAATAACTGGGGAGGAAACATCACAGGGAAGAATTGATGTGGGGAGTAAATGATTTGGGGGGAAATGATGGGGAGAAAATGATGGGGAGGAAAACGTACATCACAGTCTTGTAGGGATCTTGGCCTGATGAGAGCAATGGCATTTGTAATCTAGAAGGAGCAAAACTTTCTGACGTTCGTCTGTTTAATTTGTTAAATCCACATTCATGCGAATCCATTCATGATCACTGCATAAGTAATGAAACTGAATTCGTGATGAGATTCTGTGCACTTGAATTTTTTGCAAAAATTCTTCGTAGCTGAGAATTTGGAGATTTTTCTCGTCTAAAATAATTCGACGAATTGGTCAATGAGGCAGCCACATTATTCCTTCGGCTTGAAGAGCAACTTATGAACGCTTATAAAAAAAATAAACCAGCCTGTATATGGTACCAAGGTAAACGAAAAACGTTTTTGGGGGTGCTAGAATGGAAATTAAGGGGAGATTTCGTCCCGTAGGAAGAATTATCAGTTAGCTATTTGGAATCGTGAGCATATTTGGTGCACTAACTTGCCTTTTTCAGGTCTTTACTTATTTATAGTTCTCACTAAATAACTTCAGAACAACCCATCGTCGTCCTGAAAATAGTACCATTCAAATTTCAAATAGTGTATTTGAACATCAAAATTGGTCAATGTTTTGCAAAATAATAGCAAAAAGAACACAATGCAGAGTTAAAACTGTAATGTAAGCGCTGATCACTCTGATTCTACTATATTCCTACAGAATGAAATAAATAGACATATATCTTGTCAGACTTTCCAAATGATAACGTAAAATTTATCGGAATAAGTTGGTTACTGAAAAGTGTGTTCAATACGTTTCGGCAGGCTTTTGGGGGAGGGGGTAAACTGGGATGGAGAGAGACAGAATTTCGCAGATATATTTAAATTCCCCGACTTTAGACGGGGATGGCTTTTTCTCCCAGCATTAAATGGGCCGGCTTGTAGTTTTAATACAATTAACGAAGCCGAAAACAATTCACTGCTCGCCCCAGGGATGTCTCTGACGGGAAAAAGCAGTGATAAACGAGTTTAAGGTTGCATGGATATGAGACCACAAAAAATACCGAAAAAATAAATTTGATTTGCACTAGTACAATGGAGTTGAAAATTTGATGATGCTATTCCTGACAAACCAAGTCCAACTGCACAATAGCATCAGGTCGTAAATTCTACCCAATGCTTTCGGCGAA
The DNA here is from genome assembly GCA_023313725.1 of Lithobius niger. Taxonomy (NCBI): domain Eukaryota; kingdom Metazoa; phylum Arthropoda; class Chilopoda; order Lithobiomorpha; family Lithobiidae; genus Lithobius; species Lithobius niger. Next base: position 22,210 of record JAHWFP010262023.1, read on the forward strand.
TTCAGGGTCAAAAAGGCTCGCCATACTTATAATTAATATTTATACTTAAACTCATCAGCCATAACACATTAAAATCAAATTTCAAATGGGACTGCTCACTTACCCTAATTATTGAATATTCTTAGATGCAGACAGGTTAGCAGTTGACAAAGCTCACTAATTCTGAGTGAAAAGTCCAATTTGGAATTTATTCTTTTTACGGTGGTTTAGATGTCAAATCGTGTAACATTTTTAGGCTCCTAATGAATATTCTTTCTCACCTCTTCGGCTTTATTTTACCAAAAATGGCGTCTTTGACAAATTTCGGCAATAAAACCTTGATTACAAAATTTCTAATGCTTCACTTCAGTTTGTGTGAACAACACGGTTCTTACTTTTCAGACTTACCTACGTCCTCTGCATGTGTGATTAGTTACTGGAAATCCCGATTTGAAATCCGTTACTGATCCATACACCTTATTGAAGTTGCCATATTTATCCAAAGATGTGCTCGTAAACAGTAGCGGTTTCCCTCTGCGTTTCCCAAATCTTAAATTATCTAGTCTGGTTTTTGTAGTGAGAGTGTTCGGACCATGTACGGGAAAATACATCATAGGCTTCACAACATCAACCGTTTGCGCAGTGGACAGAATGTCCTACACTAGTGAACTACTCTGGTAGTGACTTAATGATTAACTGCTGGTGTTATGATCGGTATAAGCACAACGTTGTCTCTATATTCGTCTAAAGATTCTTAGCGCCACGCATTAATATTTCAGTGATAAGAAAGCATGCATGTCATGTAACAGACAGATCAATATCTTATGTAGGCTGTAATGGAAACCCTTCAGCAGATGGATTCTATTAAAAAGTGTTTTCGTCACGTAAGAAAACCTACCTATTAAAGAGGAAAAAAAATCAATAACGACGTATCTCGTGAAATGGACCTGCTTCCGGCACTTAAGGTCATGTTGAATTAATCAATGAATAATTTATTAATGGCTACTTCTTCTTCCTGTTGCATGCTATCTCATACCTGCAATGAGGCACGATGCATTTAATGGCACCAAATTTTGCATTAGTTCACATAGAGGACTGTATAGTTTTGAGTAGCAGACATTTTTATGTTTTTAGTTTGGCGTATTTGGTATGCTATCTTGGCCGATTGCCCTTCCTGAAAGATCTCGTAAATCTCTGCATTTCGTCAACTTGTGTCTGTCATAAGCAGGGTTCCATAGAAAATGTTCTAGACATTGCGTGTAAGTTATTATGATTCCAGAATCAAAACTGTTATGTTATTTATTTTAAATGACTTAGGCTACTTAATAGGTCTCATAAAATTTTCTAAACTAAATGCGAGCTGTGTTACGGGACTATAGCTGTTGGAAGATGGCAATAATTAGGTTAAATTTATAATTCCGTGTTGTAAATGAATCTAGATCAATAATTTTGTTTAGCAGATTGGGAAGAATGGATCACCCATTTCAAAGAAACTTATACAAGCCGGCCCAAGTTAGGCAACAAACATCACAACATCACATCACATCAATTCCATTGTCGAGGTTGTAAACCATTGTAGTGTAACACCATAGCATCAGTGTCTTATATCCTGAAGCATAGTTGGGCACATTTCAGGTACTTGGGAAAAATAATAATGAGGTACAAAAGCTTAAATTGTGTTGATATCGAGAGCAATGACCCACCTGACAAAAATTAACTCGTGTAGGAATGCCAGCTAAGCTGCTTTCAATGCAAAATCTGACCCTAAATAACGTTGAAAATGTGTTACTACTAGCTAGCTAGCTAGTCCGCTCATCCCCATGTTAAATCCCATAGGGTGATTATTCTTTGATACCGAAATAACGGGTAGGTTTCCAGCTACGAAATTGGACGAATGGATGCAGTACGATACGAACTGCGTACCTTTTATGGTTTGGATCCTAGGGACGTAACGGGGATGGCATGGGAGAGCGAAAATATTGTTAGAACAATTGTTAGTATTGTCGGCATCATCTCTCATAGGACGGCCAAAGTTCGAACAATGAGAACGTGTATACTGACGTGCGTGCCTAGTCACACACTAGTGTATCGCGATAAATCTAAAGAACGTTGCAAAGAAATTGTATTCACATCCAATTCACGAAAAATAAACCAACTGTAAAAACAAAGCAAAATAAACAATGCCAAAAACTGGTAAAGAGGCCACCAAGTTGAGAGTGGTTCGGCTCTTCAAAGGAGTGATATCAACACACCAAAACTAACTAAATAAAAAACAAATTACAAGAAAATTAAAACCAAACCAAAAACTTATGAAGAGGTGACTAAATTGAGAATGGTTCGGCCTATAGGCAAAAGGTAGTAGCAAATTGTTGAAAACCAATACCTGGTTGACGTGGCACTTTATTACACATCTGCATGGTAGTGGAGTTGAGTCAAAACACAATTTATAAAAAAGGAGTGATATATCAAAAAACAAAACTGGTAAAAGGGGCCACCAAGTTCCGAATGGTTTCGCCCTTCAAAGGAGTGATATCAACACACCAAAACATTCGCTAACTTAATCGTACCGAATAATACTTTGGACGTTAAATGAAAACTTGAACATTGCTACCGAAAGTAGCAACGTTCTAGTTTTCATTTAACCTTCGAACTATTAAGCGGCGCGATTAACTTGGCGAATGTTTTGCTGTGTTGATATCACTTCTTTGAAAGGCAGAAGCATTCGGAACTTGGCAGGACCTTTTACCAGCTTTGATTTTTGATATGAATTAATGACACTAATTAAATTATATTTATTCACTTTTAATTCGAAAAGACCACAAATCACTATATTGTTCGTCGTTTAGGTCTTCTGCTACTACAGTTTTTGTAATGCAGCGTCAATGTGGAAACTTAGGACACAAAATGGCCTGAATAAAGTTTTCTTGGCTTATTCCTCAAAATTTTACCGAAAGTACAATAAGTGTTTTCTGATGGTTTATTTTTTTTATAATATTACGAATTCCTCAACCAAAAAATAATAAACAGCACGTCGGTTGGTCATAAATTTGGACTCCAAAAATTATATGGTGAGTTAAAATACGGTTTTTCATGTGCCAACAATTTTATATAAACTTTTTTGCAATTTTGCAAGCTCAAGTAAGGCTTACTTTTTAAAAGAGCTGTAACTGACAGCTTCGGATGCGGCCACCATTCCTCAGCCACTCGCTCACAATAAAAGGTACCAGTCATTTCACTTTGCAGTGAAATATTTCAATTTTAACAGCCAATTTCAAGCCAAATCCTGCCACTACCTCAGTCGGCTTAGCTCTTACACTGTTTAATACCATTAGCTTATAGTTGCTGAATCATCATAGGGAAAAGATAGCCTTATGGTTGGAATGAATGCTTCCAGTGCCAAAGATCATGGTTTGAAGCCTGATCTTTACCACCCCTTGGTAGATGAAAAGGGCCCTGTTATTCCTTGTGCTTATGTCGCTTGTGGTATGTGAACGATCCTAGGAATTCTCCATTGGAATTACCCAGCAAAACTGGAGCTTTGCCTTCTAGCACCATGGATTTTGCTGAGAGCCCAACAAACATCCAAGTTGCTTGATCGTCCATTACACCAGGGCTCTATGTGATCATCATATCCTTTATATGCTTTTTCCTTGCTTAGGTAACCTTACAGATTTTCAACCGGCATTTAATCAAGTCAAAAAATGATCCGTACTTTCATAACTTTGAGCTGACGTTTCAAATAGAGACACTGAAATTCGTTTGACAGAGCTCTTTAGGCGACTTTCAACCATAACTGAACCGAAAAAGGAAGATTTTTCTTCATTCTGTTTATGGATATGTCCTTAAATGAGGAATTGTCCCATTCAGGTTTGTATCTAAACCAATCCTTCAGCAAGAAAACTGCGAATTAGATTCAACTGAAGGAGCAGAAATGTAAAACCAGGTCTATCAATCTGTTGATGCAACAACGCAAATTTGATGCAAATTGATGCAAATTGTCCGTGAGTAATTTTCTGGGGAGCAATTTTCCCCCGAGCAATTTTCCGGTAATCATCTAACAGTAGCGTAGTAACATTGACAAGCTATTTGGCCTGCTATGCAAACATATATCTATTATTCCTGTTAGCAACCATTGGAATTTATGTCTTCAGATGTTGATATTGAACACGAGTAAAGGTCCATAAAAATAAAGTAAAATATGTTTGGTACTGTGTTAAAAATAATAACAATAATAATTCCTGTTTATCCATTGTGTCAAATAAGTACCACACTAATTATAGATTTGTAGTTGCACATGCGATACAGACAAATGAAGATAACAAGGTGTGGACTACTTAGAAAACACAGCCACCATTTCAATTATAAACCAAACATTAAGCAAAAAAACAGAACCACGAAAATTAATTTAAAAATACATAGTAAAATACATACTTAAATGCAAAGCAGAATATTTGTCAATTAACATTAATTTTTTGGGATACAGAATTAGAAATAAACGGTCATATATATGAACTACATGTTACAATTTCGTTTTGCATAAATATTCTCAAAGAGTGCACATTTTAGTTGTATATTGTTCGTTGTTTCAAAATAACATATTTCTTAATGGTATTATGCAGAGAAAGTTGTTTTAATACTATTAAAATAGGTTTTAATTGCTTATTAAGGGAAGAAAACAGGAGACCAAGGCAGACCCACCAGACAATTATGTTCGAAACATTATGTTGGAATATTTGGCCTTTTAAAAAAAGTTGACAGTTTTTTCTCTCTTTTAAAGCTGTTGATGAAGGAACAGATGCTGTTTCACTGGGTAAGGAATTTATTCCAGTTGCGAATTTTAAGCTCAGAAATCTTACAAAATGTATTGCAACTCTGTGGGGAGCTCTGTTGAACTCTATTTCAACGCTTTTACAAGAGTTTGAACCTTGGATGAGAGTGAAGTAATGAAAGATGTAAACATTTTAATGACTTCTGCCATACATTTCTGTTCTGCTAGTTGCCATTACGAAACTCTTTGTGTTGTGGTATTTTGCGTGGTATTTTCAGAATTTTGGGGCCAACTATCGACACCCACAGTATCGTAAATTTTATTGGCCAATGAAGTGAGCACTGTATTCAAGGTTCATGCACTAAACGACAGGGTAAATGAACATAACGGCTTCAGGGTGTGTTTGCGCAACGAAATGTACTTGCCGAGTTAGAAGTTATAGGGTTCACTTTATGCCGCCATGTCTCGACACGTTCTTGTAGCAAGAATTAACCTGGATACACAGCAGGAACCAGAAACTTTATTCAAGGTACCCTGGGGACCCCAAACTAGGTGAACACGTGCAGCCGAGTGGTGAGTGCTCGACTCCAGGCCTGGAGGAAGCAATATCGAATCCCACACCGATCACTGAGTACGTGCGTTGATGTGCAAAATAGTACACAAGCGAATGTTAGTACTGCACCATACATGATCGTATTCTTCTTGAAATTTGTTTGATAGTTGAGCAGCAGTGTATCACTTGTTTAATGATGGCTTAATTAGGTTCGAAGCTGATTTTAAAAAAATCACTTTAAGAACTTGGCCACAGGAATTTATTTCTTCAAGACACCTTGTTTGCCTGGAACGACGTGTTGACATACAACAATAAAAATTTTGAGTACAAATCCTTCCAAATTTGTAAAATATTAATAAGACAAATGCCCAGCAGAAACCCGAGTGTGCCACCCACGTCGGAGAGAAGGGCAGGAAACGAATAGGAATAAGCTTCTTTGACAATTTCTATAAGATTGTCGGCATAATATAAACGAAGGGTGGTGGAATTATCCTTTGTTTCTCGAAATGCGTCTGTTGTTACGGAATATATGGTTTCACGGCATTTGCGAAGGCATCCTGGGCAACTGGACGATGATAGGTTAGTGTAAATCTTCCGAATTTTGTGAACTTGTAGAAAACCTTCGTAAAGAGTCGAACATGGAGGCTTTGGTATCATCTCGTCATACACAGGGATCCTGCAAATAAGATCAAAATTTTAAAAACATATGTATACACTATATACTGTAGGTCTACCCAGTACCCATCCATGAGTATTGTATGAGAAATGTAGGTTCTGTAGTATGAAAGCTTAAACTGTCGTAACTCGCCTCTGCCCTCGAAATATCTGCAAACCTATTTATGTTGCCACAAAAAATATATTATATAATTATATATAAATATTTACATATATGCTGGTGATTTGTATGCTGCACTCGTTTTACCAAACGGGAAAAAATAGACTGAGAAACATAAGCTTACACCAATGCTGAAGTTTATTTTGACTAGGTAATTAAACCATTATTAAAAAGTGATACTTCTTGATCTGTTTTAAGAAATCAAATTGCAGCTTAGGTTCAAGTTCCCATGGAACAACCAAAATTGGGGTGAAAAGTTAACTCAAGTTTAAAACAATCAGTAACTTTTATTAATGCATGGTGGTGACGTCACGTCAACACAATTCCAATGCTAAAAGTGTAGCCATTATATACGGTTAATCTGAAAACCCACATACGTGACCGTTGGTTAATTTTGATAACCCACACTTTTTCGATAACCCACAATTTTTTTGATAATCTAACATTTTTTCCACGCTCTACACAACCACTGCTCTACCATGTGACATACTTTGTAAAACTACCGTACACAACTCAAATTCAACCAGCACATCCCATTGCAAAAAACATAAATAAGCACAGTTGCAACCTGCGTCATTTATCGCACTAACACGAAAAAGAAAAAAAAAACCTCGCGTAGGCTACTATGCTAGAACACCACCCATGGAGAAATAGCCCGAAAC
>JAHWFP010262030.1:0-12168 GCA_023313725.1 Lithobius niger
GTCCATGCGACAACTAACGAGGCAGAGAGAAAACCCCAACAAAAACAAACATCAATGAGACAACTAACGAGGCAGAGTGAAAACCCCAACAAAAACAGACGTCAATGCGACAACTAACGAGGCAGAAAAAAAAAACCCAACAGAAACAAACGTCAATGCGATAACCAATGAGGCAGAGTGAATACGTGACTTTCTACTAGACCGGCGTGTAGTAGCCTGAACCAGAAATTCTATAATAGCGTCAAAATTCAGTCTTTCAGGCTTCGGTAACTGCCTGGAAACCCGAGTTGGTTATGGTATCCCTGTCGCCCAGGATTCCCTAGTTAACCATCAAATGAGCTTTGTTAGCCATCATTAGTTTTCTTAACTCACCGTCGATGAAGGCTAGTTTATGAAATTGTGATAAAACCGTTGTACGGTTCAAATGTTTCATTTTTAAAGTCCCGTAAAAACGTAAATGTAGAAAGAAAAAAAGTTGTACTTGAAACTGACAGTTTACAAGCTTACAAAAGTCATGGAAATGTTATCATTTATCGTTACTGGGTTCCCACCAAAATACTGAAATCAATTTTCCTGAGTTTTCCAGGTTTTCCAGAGTAGATGAAGTCATTTATTTTCTAGGTTATTTACCGTAATTTTAGGAAGGAATTTTTTTCACACATTTCACCAGTTTTGTGTTAAAAAGGCTGAAGCTTTTAATATGGTATGGGAGATACATTATTTAAAATCTTAATTTTTTTCCTGAGTTTTGTAAAAAAAAATTCATAGAATTTCCTGAGTTCTCCCCGAGTTTCAAATGTAGTTTAAATTCCTAGTTTTCCAGGTTGGCGGGAACCCTGTGGTAATGGACAACCTCCGCTTGTTCGTTGCGCCGAACAACACAGAAAAAAAAATAAGAACACACCCAAAACGAAACGGAAAAAAAATGGTTGGCCGTATGGCATACTCCGAACGCTTCTCCCGTTTCCCATTTTCTTTTTTTTTTTCCCCTTTTGTTGCCCGAGTGTTTTTCCGGAGTGCACTTGTCGCTTCTCACATTCTGATCGATTCGCTTTCCGAAATGAAGTTAGAGGATTCGTAACACTCGTATTTGAAGACGAACGAAGACGTCATATTATACCTTGCCATCTTCTTCGTATTCCACAATTGAGGCACGACCTTGGAAGCTGAGCGCCACCTTCTCAACCACCCCGTTTCTGGAGGGGAGGGGGTGGGTTTGGAAGGGGAGCTCAGCCCACCCGCGTTGGCTCTGGTTGACACCATAGTCCCGTTGTATGGAGAGCCATCCTTCGCCGTCTTACCTTGGCTGACGTCCAAGCTATTCGTAGTTTCGCCCGTCGTGGGATTTCACTTTCTTTCTTTATACGGGTCTTCTTCCGTTCCGGGGCTTCGTCAGCGCATGCGTCAGCAGCGCCGCTACGCGTTGGTTTTTTGTCGTTACGACCGTCGTCTATGAACCAAATTGGAGCGCCATTGACGTAATCGTTGGCTCGCATTTTGGCCGATCAACGAAAAATGGCGAAGAACACGAAGAATGGCCGATTGTTTTTGCTTCCACACCCCCGCTCCATTCCTTTAAACAAGACTGGGATAGAACGTCAAATATCTTTTTTCTTCTTTTTTTTTTTTTGTGTGATCTCTCCAAATGCGAAGTTTACGGCGCTTCGTCTTCATTTTTTTCTTTTTTTTTTTGGGCTTTCCGGGGGAGGGGTGGTCTAGCGTTTTGTTTCCAGGAACTTTTTTTTTTTTTTTTATGGTTTCAACGAATTGTTGTTTCTGTCCTGATAAGATATTTAGTTTCGCTTCTAGAAACGTGTGTTAGTTTCTCACTTATATTCGACAAAAAAAATGATGTCAGGTGCCACACTATATTGATGCAAAAAAAAAAAAAAATTCTAAAGCGTTGCGGGTAGGGTGTAAGGCTGCATAAAAAAATAGAACAAATCCCTAAAAGCAGCGAAGAAAGAATAAAGCTTCTGCGTAGGCGTGGGACTAACACAAATTTAAGCGATGCTCCAGCAACAAATTATTATTATTATTCACTGACGTTCGACTGTAGCGTGGTTTATACTTTGTGTTAGTACCACACGTTACATGGGCAATGAAACTGGACACGACTCAAATTTTAGAAATGCGATCATACGCTAAGAAAAAAAATGTAGTAACTCGATAATGTTTAACAGTTGATTACTGTTACGAGGGAAATAAAATTACGATGGGTATTCAAATTTTATAAACAAAAATTTTGTGGAATAGGGATTAACTTTAGTCTAGTAATATACCCTTGATTTTTGGGATGTTGTGATCTGCATCTTTGCTTTAAATGGCTGAAATCGATTTTGTTACTTAGTTTTACTTTGAATCTGAAGTTCGGCAGTTCTTTTAGTACGTATTTGTCAGTATTTGTCTTGTGAACAAGATCCTATGTTAATGGATTCGAAAAATTATGAATGTCTTTATTAAATCTTTGTTAAGGAAAATCTACCGATTATCCAGTCTTTTTGATAAGTTCAATGCGTGAGGAAATGTAAAAGGTTTTTTCTTACAGTTTAAACGGGTTAAAAAATTGACATGAATTTCCTTCAGATATTCCTGTTTCTTTTTATTTATTTTATACTAATTAGGTACGGAAAATTCTTTCAACGATCACACTTTTTTTCGGCGATATTGGTCCAAGTGAAGGCTCACAAACCAATGTGATGGACATTAATTGTGATGGACATTAATGATGGACATTGTGATGGACATTAATTGTGATGGACCATGTGATGGTTTGATGGACATTAATTAAATGTCGAAAGTATTGATTGGCCATCGCCAGCATTAATCACTGAATCCGGCCAGCAAACCTCAACGAATTCCAAAGTCCTTCCCATTACTGAGTATGGTATTAGTAATTACAGATTAACATTAGTAAAATTCGATTTTTCGAGTTAGAGCTAGAGCTTTCGATTCAGTAGAATCAAATATTGATCGTTTGCATAGAAAACGTCGAATTAAAGACTTTGACCGTGGCAGTTAAAAATAAATATTGCCATTAAATAATAATGGACAATTCTTCCCTTTTGCCATTACAAAATAACTGTTGCCATTAAATAGTGGACCTTGGCAGTTAAAATTAAATTGTGGTGCGAGAAGGTTTAGGCTACGTCCATACTCATTCAGTAAGCTAAAAAAAATGTAAAGAATTGTTAGTAACAATACAGTAAAAAACAAGTTATGGGAGAATAACTGTTGAATACAAGTGTTTAACGATTTTGCTAATTACAATGTTATCTCGATTAATACCCTCTTGGGAAAATGTGTATATTTTAACCATTTTTTCTCCCTTCTCTAAATTTAAAACTTAACTGTAACGGATAAATTTCAAGAGAGCGTGTTTGTAACTTCTCCAATGGACGAACCAGCCTGTTTTGTTGGGCTTCGCTGTATGGCTTAAATGAAATGCGTGAAGTTATTGAACGAATCCTGGCTTTCAGCGCATATGAAAGCGCTTTTTCCATCACTAATTGAGGGGATATCCAAGTCTGCCGCTCTGTCATTCGTTCAGACGCATCCATGCGAGAAACCTTTTTTTTTCCGTAAACGAAGCAAGGAGTCTGCATTAAAGACTGGCCTTTTTTTTCCGGTTTATACGCGGAAACGCTCCATGTGTGTGCGCATGGTAGTAGGCCAGACCATTTGATAACCGGTCTCAGGACAGCACGCAACCCTTTAGCATGTGCCTGTCGGTGGCTTCGTTTACCCGGATTCCAGAAGTAGCTGTTCGCGAGTTATTTCTCAGGAGGCATTGCCGTCGCTATGACGGTACCTCGCTCGCATATGGTACTTAATAATGTGAGTGTCAAATGGGAAGCCAGTTTACGTGTACGTTGTTGTTGTTTTTTATGGCTCAAGGTATATCTAAAGCAAGTGTTAATACGGATGCGGAGATCGCACACAAATTTGGAAACTTCAGTGGAATTGGGTTAAAAATATTACGATGCACATTGTTTTTAATGTCGAAAAATTCAGAAATTTTGGCTAGAGCTACTTCTTGTAATCGTCCCGGGGAATTTTGACTTCAGTTTCGTTGATCACTTAAACCGAGCGCTGTCCGTCTTGTTTCCTTATTGAAGTTAGTGAGGTACGGACTGTACACAAAGCTAATATAATAAAAAAATATAAAAAAATAAAGGAAGCGCCGAACGACACCCAGTTTGTACCAGGCCCCAGTAAGCCTGTAACCGGCCCTCTGTATGGGGTGGTATCAGGTGGCTGGTGGCACGTACGTAACATGTCCAACAATGTTTATTCATTGTTGAAACATTGTTTGAGTATTGTTTCTGCCGCATTGTAGTAAATAAAAGTGAAAAGGCACAAAGAAACGACGAAAGCGACGCCGAAAGTTCCAAATACCACAGCACACCTACGAACTCAACGCAACAGTGCCAGCGGATTAACGGCTTTAAACTGGTTATCTCGGGATAAAGAGGCTTAGTTTTACTAGGTATTTCCGAGTCAACGGGCGTATCAACAATGCATTCGTTTAAGTGGGTTTTAATCGCTCTTCCTATAAACTTTGCTAATTATGACTGATTGGAAGTTTTTTGGTTTTATCAGGAGGGACATAAAGGCGAGCCCATAGAGCTCGATGGAGTGTCCATGATAATATTACCGGATATCCCATCTCTTGTTCTAGATTGCGACCCCATGCGACTAGTTGTGGTATGACTGGTGCTAACTATTTTCTGGGATAACACACATGACAAATACGGTGTATAGCTTTAATCTAATAAATAAGTGCGAACACATAGTTTAGAAATTCACTGCAAGATACAGGTTTCGCCAAATCCGAAAATTATGTATTTTCCAATACACACCTCCAGATAGAATTCACCATTCGCGTCGGAAGGTGACGTCACTTTCGCCCAATAAACGTTTTTGGAAGGCTTTGTTGAGTTTGGTCACGGTTTTCCACGCATTACTGCTTGCTAACTATAGTCCAGGCATGCGGCAACTCCACGTGCAATAGCGTTGAACGACCTTGATGCGCGGAAGTCGATGGCGAAAGAAGCCATTTTAGCCAATGCCGACTGGCGTAGAAATCGCGTATCTCGCTTCCTGGCTCAGTGCCAGTTCACGCGAATGCTGAAAGGTTGACTCCTTTTAGCGATGCGTTGGTAAAATAAGATTCTTGCCATATTGAATCACTTGGCTGGAGCCGGGAAGCAAAACCCACAGCTTTTCCTCCAGACGACCTTTCGGCAAGGGATGGAATATATAAAGCAATAGTTACAGCATGGACACTCTCGGCCTATGCTTTTATCAGCTTGATTCTATTGAGTTAGTCCACACGGAATGAAGCTAGTATTGTAGCCTCGACCACCTTGTTTGCATTTGTATCACTAGAATATATCTTAGTTGCTAGGGATGGGTCGGTTTCATTTTTTTGACTCCGTTTCCGGTTTCGCTTTTCATGCCCACAAAACCACGGTTTCGGTTTCGGTATCGGTTTTTGCCATCCTCCACCCAAACCAGATATTTCGAGTTTTCTTTCTTGTAACCAGGGCTTAATTTGGGCAGGAACGGTCCGGAACGCGTTCCGTTTCTTTTTTTTTTTAAGCCGGAACGGCGTTCCGTTTCTTTTAATGGCAACATTTCACCTGTACAGAAAAGTCTCATCTTTCGGAAATTTTCGTACTTTCAAATTAAAATCAATCCATCCTAAAAACCAACCTATAATCACCATACCATTTAGTGAATTTGATTTAATTCAACCTCAACCATCGTAACAAAACTAACTGTTGTTGTTTAGGCGGAATGGGTGAAGTTTTTCTGTGGCTGAGATCCGCTTGGCCCAGTTTTTTCTTGCTCGTCTCACGTCTCTTGCGCTTCTGCAGAGTATGGCGATCGCGTTGGAGTCGGTGGTGTTGAATTCGGAAAAACGGTTGATAAAAAACACCGCTTTATAATTCGTGAATTTTTTTTATTGGGGGAGGTTGGGGAGGGGAGTCACTCCATCGCGCAACCGGGGGAGGGGCAAGTGGGGGACATTCTTTTGTTCCCCAAAAATAAATCAAAATAGCAATAAGTGAAACAAAATAACATATTGGATGAGCTTAAAAATCTTCAAAAAAGGTATCACCCTGAAGCCAGAATAAGTGTTGAAATAGGTAAAAACGTTAAAGCCTCCGGGGCTGCCCCGGACCCTGCTGGGAGAGGTTACAGCGCTCCCCCACACCCCGTCGCCGTGATTGGAAGGGGATGTAAATGCCTCTTTCTCTGCAAACAAGTGACAGTTCCGGTACTTGACTAATTAGAAATTAAGCACTCCTTGTAACAGTAGTTTTACTAGCTTCTAACCCGCTCCTGCTTTCATTTCCAGTAGCGTGATGACCCGGGAGCTTTGCTGTGAAATATACGTAGAAAAAGATAATTATTAAAAAAAATTCAAAACAACAAATCAATCTTTGATTTTTTCGAACACCGTACGAAAAACCGACTCAAAATCCGAATCGGTTTCGGTTTCGGTTTTCAGTAAAAACCGAAAATTCGGTTTCGGTTTCGGTGATTGACCCATGACTATTAGTTGCACCGCAAAATAAAATCGCACAACTGCAATAACATCATAGGAGAGGAGACAGATGAGGGAAAGCCACAACGAGAAGTTTGCATATCATTAATTCGGCCAGGTTTAACCGGTTTTGCTGCTCTTAAAGCTCAAAATCGTGAAGCGCCAACTTTGGCTTTTTCAGGTTGCCCGGTGATTTGTCGTTTGGTTTTTCTTGTCCTTCCGTCGGTCGCAGCTGTTGTAGGCCATTAATCCCAGGCGTATGTTGACAGCCCCCATCTGTCTCACGCCCTAATGAATTTACACTTCATCAGTCTCTTGCTCGTTGTGCAAGAAGCAAACAAACATGCGACAAAAGCTGACAGTTCCGAGCTTCTGCACAATCTTCTTTTTTCCCGATTTTTGTTCAACTTCAAGGACCGACCGTCATCGTAATTTGTGCTTTCTCAAAGAGGGATTTTCGTTAGCTCGGGGAGAAAGAAATGTAAACACCGTTTTTGAACATCGGATTCATTTGCGGTATATGAAACGACTAAAGGTAACGCTTCCCTCGAAGAGAAACGACTTTGTCTTCATCCATTGTTACTATATAGTCTCATAAGGACCCCGTGGTGTCTCGTGCTCATGTCGATTATGGCATGTCGAAGAGACTGGGTTTCCGCTTGGATATCTCCAGTTAAGTTGTCCCTCGTGGGGCAGATAACCCAGTTTGGGTTCGTGCTCCCTAATAGCAAACACAAACAAATATGAGGTTGTCTGCAGTCGACGAAATACAATAGCTGAGTTCTCCCCCCCCCCACCCCAACTTCCTTTTGTACTGCACATTTGTTGTTAACCCTTCGAGTGTCCCAGAAGGAAAGAGGGACACTTTTGCTAGGTAATTCCTCGGTAATACTTTGGATATGTACGTGCTGCAGTCGACATGAGCACGAGGCCTCATCTCTTCCCTAAAATGTTTGGGATAGCTGAGGTCAGTCTCAAACGAGGGATCTCTGGCATGTGGTCAATTTGGCTGAGCGGTGAGAGAGCTCAGCCTGGTTGCTGGAGGTTTGCGGATCTGGTCGAACCCCTGGAAACGGGATCTTGGCAAAGTCCCCGTCAGGACTGCCGGCCAGGGTAGCGTGAGAAGGAACCACGCTCCTTCAGCAGGTATGAGAACTATACTGGCCAATTCTGGACAATCTTTCGGCCCCTACGATGATCGGAGGTTTCCCGGTTCAAACCCCCGGGTTGCCTCCTCCCTTTACCAGGTATTTCTTCTCTCAAAAAGTCTAGTAATGTTCAAAATTGAGCCGGTTCGGCCAAATAATAAGCATTAAATTGCTTAAATTACTTAAAATGCATTAAATTGCAAAAAAGTTGTGCTAACCAAAATAGACGGCAACCTTGCCCATGATATCAACTAGGCTGTTCGTAACTCACTTTGCGTGGTGGCCTCCTGAAACACTGACAAATCTTACGGTGCTCCCCTGGTGGTAGTTTTTTTTATAACCTTTAAAGTATAGTACTCCAAACTTCAACTACGTAACGGTATAAACAACACTACAAATTTCATAAAATATTAGGTTGCGTGAAGTTAGAGGAGTTTTTGCCTTCAATTCTGAGTTGTCTAATAATATAGGAATTTACCACGTTGTGACCGGAAGGATGGTGAGCCACTTACAACGGCTAAATAAATTATTATTTTTTTTTAAGTGGGCACAACATCGAATGGTTTTATGCATCATCAAAACCTCTTCAAAGAATTTTTCAAAGATTGAGTTTTCAACATTCTACGGAACCCAGACACCGTGCCCATATTAACTGTTTCAGCGCTAAGTGAGTTCCACACTGGTACAATGCAGACAGAAAAAAAAAGTTCTTGCTACATTCAAGATGAGAGTCCAGGTTCATCAATTTCTATCGGTGGCTCCTGGTCGCATGTGTGTGTATAGAGAGACCGAAAAGGGGCAGGTCGACCGAAATCTTCTTAGGATCTTGCTGCGTATGTGTCGACTTTTTACGCCTGAGTATAGTTTTGAAATCGTTTTTAAAAATTGTTCTCTTTGTCACTAAAGTGGCCGTGTGCGTGAATCGCCAGTGGCGTTCGCTTTTTCGTCGTATTGAAACTGGTTGACTAATAACATTACTGCCGAAAGTGTATTCATTGCTATTTTATAACTGCGTACGTACTCAAGTTTAGTTACAATACCACCAAACTAAATTCACACCAGTCATCACTGAAAAACTATCTTTTTTTCTCGGTCCACTTCTGTTAGCAGAGATTTTTTTTCTTTCGAATCCTGCCACCAATCGTTACTTTCTCCCACACGAGAGTACTTCACAAATTCCCATTCCTTTGTGAAGGGGGAGGGGGAGGAGTTCGGCGGGGTGAGATTTTGTCCCTACGATGGAAGCCACTTTGTGTTAAGCGCGTCGTGTTGTCAGCACGAATTGAATCGTAAATCCAAGTGGCAATGGTAGCAGCAACGAATATCGTGTCGTGCAAAGAAGCCATTTGACCGCTTGTCGTCGCTGTCAACTGCGCATTGGCGGCCGGTTTTCCGTCTTTTGCCTTGCCCTCAGGGCCAGGCGTTGTTGTAGGGGAACAGAGAGAGAGAGAGAAAGGGACGGTGCCAAGTCTCGTGAATTGGACATCGCTGTTGCCCAATTGACATTATGGAGATGAACGACCCTCGACGACCATTCTATCGGCTTTGGCCCGGTTGTTTGTCTAACTTGTTACTGTATTGATTGTGCTGAAGACGAGCGCTGTCCCCCCTCCACTCGTCCACGTTGGCTCTAATGGGATTTTGTACTTCGGTTGGAGGCGCTTCCTTCGCTTTTTGTAGGCTTGTTAACTACTAACACTAAAGCGAAACGGAGCGAATGATAAAGATGATGGACGACTTGAAACGGGGTTCACAATTGCCTCGAAAACCCTTGAAAGCGCTTGAAAAAGAGCGCAGTGTTTGTTTTCCAGACCTTGAAGTGCTTGAATTTTGGCGATCACCTAGACATTAGTTGGTTTTATTTTCCTTTTTTTTTTGTTTGTGTGTGGTGTCTGTTGTTTTTTCCTTCAGGCTTAAGTTACTAAATGTTTGAGAGTTACTAGAGAGTTAAATAAATATGCTCAAATCGCTGTAAATTATTATAAAGGAAAGAGGCAAACAAGCAAACAGCGATGATCGTACACTAGAAATAACTCGGTACAGTAAGCCACTTTTATGCACTTACGTTTTGTCGGAGTGGCATGACCCGTATTCGAGCTGGCTACCCAATTCGTCCCCATATCACTGACATAGCGCCTTATCGTTATGGCCGCTCGTCCACTGGCATAAAGATGACTCACTGAACCCTCGTTATTGAAGGTGCCAGTTCACCATTTCGAAAGCGTTGCCAATATTCTAAACACAGCATCCACGTTCCAGATTCTCCGTCATCCAATAGGCTGATGTGGGTCACGTGATCTCGTTTTAGTTATGAAAATTCGCGGCGCTGCTGCGAAGTGTTGTTCCTTTTTTTTAATTTACCGCTATTTTCTTTATATTGCTCGAAGATTGTATGGTGCTGCATCTAGGAGTTGAACAGGTGAAAATGCGCCTTTAAAGTCCATACGACTGATATGTGATTGCAGCTAGGCAACGGAAAAGGAAGAAAAATAAATACATAGGCTCAATCAAGGATTAAGGGTAGCCAGTTCGAATCCGGGTCATGCCAAGCCGACGAAACGTAAGTGCATAAAGGTGGCTTAAATAATCTCGCGCATTTTCTAGATTCCTGTATGTTGCCATCCATCTTTGGCAACGCGGATGTTTTTTCGAATAAAATTATTACGACGCATTGTGGTCCATTGCAGATTTACGATGCCATCCAGTCTTAAAGGCACATCCGGCCTGCTTTATTACAGCCACGCGCAAATCTCCATACACGCATGTTACTATCGCACCGTTTCACGAGACTCGGCGTAGGAATACAAGACAAACTGAGATAGAGGAACGCAGCTACTGTCTCAGTTGGCTTTGGGAATAGTGTCCGAAACAGCATCAAGTTAAAGATTGTGGCGTCACAAACCGGAATGATTAGGTATTTTAACATTAGTCTATATAATTTTTTAGGCTAGTGTCTTATAATTTTATTCAGCGATCTATATAGGCATAAATAATTTTAATTTATATCGCATTAGTCTTTTAGATTTTTGATTTCATGGTAATTATTAGCAAATGATTAAAAATTAATACATGCACACACAGAGATGAAACGTCATGGTTATAGTAAGGGCGCAAAGGATCATGTAATCGTAGGATGCAGTAAATGTAGTTCCCAATATTCAACAGAAAATCTCCTAGACGCCACATTTTAGCAACGGAATTTTAGCAAGGAATTGACTAACGGTAAGCAAATAGTTTTGGGGCCGTACTTGATGTGGCGGATCGAGAAAAATGGCGTTGGGAGGAATGCACCTTTAACTGTGGCTTGAACTTTGTTATTCATGGCGTTAAGGTTGTTAAGTTTTCGTCATTGTGGTAAACGTGTTCTTCTTGTTTGTTGTGGCGAAAGTTAAGTTTGTCTTTCTGTTTCTAAACCAAGACCAACACATCCCCGCTGCACATAGTTTTCGAGTTCTTTAATGGTCCTCGAGGCATACCCTTTGGGAAATAAATATAAATGTAGCCTTCCTGTTTGTCGTAAAAGAGAAATTGCACCATAAATAAAATATTATTGGAAGAGACGAAGACGGAAGAGCCGTTTTGTGTTGCCTCGTGTTTCGCCAGTCGAAATCTAATGTTTAGTGCTGTATTTGAGATGTATGAGGGAGGATAAGCGATCGCGACTATTCCACCCGCTTAAGTACTTC
Source organism: Lithobius niger (assembly GCA_023313725.1). Classification (NCBI taxonomy): domain Eukaryota; kingdom Metazoa; phylum Arthropoda; class Chilopoda; order Lithobiomorpha; family Lithobiidae; genus Lithobius; species Lithobius niger. Next base: position 11,391 of record JAHWFP010262030.1, read on the forward strand.
TTGCTAGTTACAATAGTTAAATGAAATTAGATTACTGACTATGAGTAAAGGCTTTTGATTTTCCGAATGGTTGTTTATGCAGTACAATGTGTCCCCATTCCGCGAAATATCATAAATTTTTAATTTGTTGATACCGAGCTTTCACTAGTAAACCCGCATAAGAATAATTTGTTGCATTTTCGAGAACTGCGTGAAGTTTTATAACTTGTTGACGGTTTTCTGTTAAAAGCTTGAAACAAGGTATAAGACGTAATGAACAACAACTTAAATATGCCAGTTCCGTGACAACGCCTTGGGAATGGCAAAGTAAGTAATCTTCCGTGTAATCTGCGCCATCACAAAAATGCGGAGTGTATCTTCATTTGTGCTGCTAGCAATTTCCCTGAAGAGGAAAAAAGTCATCCTCGTTTTCACTGTTAGCTTTGTTCATCAGTATACACATTTTTGAGCAAACTCGAGTGTTCACTGTGCCTAAGAAAATTCATTAATTCGCCCTAAGAGCGTCGCATGGAGTCCACATATACGACATGGAGTAGGCTAACTTTATGAGAAGGCAGCACCAGAGCGATTGCATTCTTTGTGAAAAGGGAAGGGTGCTGAAGGTCCGAATGTGCGCCCTTTTTAAAACTGGAAATTACAGTTTTTAGATTAGCATAATTGACTAATAGGCCTAGTCTATAGTCTTAATATGCATATACAAACTTAAGCAAAGTTGTAAATCAAACCTACAGGAAACCGAACATTCACTTCATTGTGCTCTTCCTTTGTAAAAATATCA
>JAHWFP010262037.1:0-11430 GCA_023313725.1 Lithobius niger
GGCAAGTGAACGAAAACAAAGACCTGGGAAAAATAAAACTAAAAAAAACAAAAGATTGCTTTTACATAACCATATGTTTACACTTCGTAGGCATTTTATTAAGGGGGGCAAATCATATCCTCCCCTCCCACCTCTCTGGGTGTGCCAGTGGTTGACACTAACATGCACTACTATTGCCGATTTAAAAGCATGCCAAGATATACAAACTCCTTAAAAAATTAATTGGTAGCTTTATAATGAACTTCACTTCGTTGCAATTTATTTAACACTTTTCTTTGTAGGTGTGCAAGTCCATTGTATGGCTTCATTATTATGAACCGATTGAATAGGGATAATTTAGTTGAACCCCTTAGTTGCGATATGGAATTCCAGCGGCAAGATCCGTTTCTGTTGTACAGAAATGCCAAACGTAAGTATATATTGCATACTGGTAGACGCCTTTTAATAGTGGACTGAACCTTATTTTTATTCTAACGTTCTGCAGTATGTTGGAAATTTAATTGTTTAACGTTGATCTTCAAAGAAAAGCTTTTATATTTATATGGCTTCATAATAAGATGGCGGAACTGTAGTTGTTGTCTGGCTAACTTTAAAGCTGGTAGTGTGTGCCACACATGAGTAAAACTATTTTGTGGTTTGGGGTGTTGAGAATTTTTAAATAGAACTTTCTATAGGGTTATAATTCACTTTTAAGGCTGAAACCAATGCACCAATTTTATGCACCAATTATTCAGTATTCAGCCTACTCAGCGAAAAATACAAGCATTGATATTCGGCTGAATAACAATCTTTTGCAGTCGGTGGAATACTAATTTTGGTTGAATACAGTAATCGTTATTCGGTTGAATAGTGTTAAGCTTTGTTGGTATTTGGCTGTATAAATGTTGTATTTAAAATTGCGCAATTTTGTTTATGTAGTATGTTTAGCTAAGCCTTCTCTTTTGGTTTGTGACACACTGTCTTCTAACATTCATAAAAAAAAATAGTTAATATGTGTGGCGTAATACGAAATTGTACATTCTATGAGGGGGCAAGGCTAGAAATAAGGATTGCATGCTTCTGCCACGAGCAATCTTCACCTCGTGGAAAAAATGTTCTACGTTGTGGCAGTGGTGTAGACTTCCACCAAAGCACATTTTGTGAGTTTCCCCCCACCCCAGACTTAGCCATATGATTGTACCTCCCCCCCCCCCCCAGTTTCCCCCCCCCCTCCTCCCCCCCCCCCCCTCCCCACCCATTTATTCTGTCTGATATGGAGATTAGATCGAGAGGCAGGACAGACAATTCGTGTTTCAGGATGCCTGGACCGTTGTGACTCATTCTGCTTCTAGGGGGCTCCAACCCAAACCCCTTCCCCCTCCCTCCCCCATTAGGGCCCCATCCTTTTTGAATCTCTCATTCTTGATTTTTAGATGAAGTTGACACGTTGGTGTTGCGCCTCGACCCTAACTTTATGTCTACAACCTAAAGTTCTGGAGCTGGTCTGCACTACCGTTAGAACTTGTCGGTGGACCTACAAGTCATTGTAGATCTTTACACGTGGTCCCTGGAGCACAACACCAATTGACAGCAGAGTTTTTTTAACGCTTCAGATGGTGTTCGACCTAACCTCTCCACTGAACAACTGAAGAGTCAAACAGTTGAGAGAAGACTCAATTGTAGTGGTTTGTTTCACAGACAAAACAAATGGAACTGAACTGCTGGACACAATTGACTATGAGGGGAAATTCCTTGAAGAAATCTACCACTCAATGATCTACAAGCGAGTAAACTACAGTGAGTGCCGGCCCGTCCAACTTATGATTGTTGATAAATTGCAATTCATTGTTGAAAAGAAACACTTAACCCAAGGAAGAAGTTAAGGTTCTCGCACCGGTAGACGGAGCTGTTCTTCCTAATATTTTCTCACAGATCAAGTCGCACAAGGTAGGAAACCCACTTCGCCTTATCACCTCGGTAAAGAAGTCGCTGATCAAGCCTATTGACTGGTTCCTCAAGGTGAAGAGTAGAAAAGTATGTCTGGAGACAACATTCATTGAAGAATACCTCTGAGCTGCTCTTGACACCTTGAGAAAACTGTTCTCCTCTGTCTCCTGTCTCCACTGTCTCCTCGCTGTGTTACTAGTTTGGGATGTCCCTTCTCCAAATCGGCCCTTTCCAACCCTTATTTGCTTACAATTTCCCCCTTAATTTATGGAAAAAGTCAACCATTTCTGCGTCTCCCTACGTCACTTCCGGTATCCCGCTCCCTCTCTCGTTCTATCCCCACTGTCTCTTTCGCCGTGACCACGGCCAGTTGATTTAGGATCGTGCTCAGGTGGATTGTTTCAAAATAACGATCGAAATGTATTACAACGTTACAAGAAGATACCTAAGGACGGGAATAAGACGAAAGGAAAGTCGATGCGCATAGATTACCCGGTGGATGGTGGAAATTCCGTCAAGACGACCGTGGATATAATGGGCAAAAAGACAAGCGTGGTTCAAGACGGCGGCAATAGGCCTAACGTCCCAACGAGCGCTGCGAGTCCGGCCATACCCTGGGGCAGTTTGGCAGATTCCATTGTGTGTCTACCAGCAATGATGGGTAAGGAAATGCAGGGAGTTTTGAGAACTGCACTACTATACGAAAATGGTAGAGAGAGTGAATGCCGTCTTGCGGACGAAGGGCCAGGCCGAGACCACGTGTCTACGTGACGAGGAGTGGCGTAGCCTAGCATGCAGAGAGGGCTGTAGGCGGAGTGAAATGAGCAAGAGATTTCCATTCGAGAATCTGACCGCAATCACGAGGATGAGCGGACCGGCGGCAAGAATTAGTAAACATTCGGGGGCCACGGATGGAGGCAGTGCCAAGGCTTAGTTACGACTTTGTCGAGGACGAGGGTAACGCTGATTATGGTGAGTGGCAGCCGGGCGAGGAAGAATTTTGGGCAGTAAGCAGGCATAGTGAGAGAGAGGCGGCCGATTGCAAAAGTAGGCCAGACTGGTGTGGTGTCGGGTTGCCAGATGCGGTAATATCAAAGCATCCTGTGTGGTCAGTGGAACCAGGCATTTTAGAGTGGTGGAACGGTCATAAACACATGTGGTTGACACGCCGGAACGGGAGTTGATCTTGGATTGCTATGTTGTGGAAACGAAGCTTCAGGCAGAGTTCGTTCCGCCAAAAACCCCGGTGTTATTTAGGGGGTCCGATCGAATGTTGGAGATGGTAGATGCCACGATTGTGAAGTTGCAAGGTAATTGTTTACTTGTTTTGCTACCGTTGCTACGCTCGTTACAGCTGTGTGCCATGGACCCGGTGGACCATTCTTCTACTTGACAAGCACAGATATCGCAGGCGGTCGTGGATGCGACAACTTTACAAATACAGGCGATGTTAAGCATTAACGAGACTTGTCGGAATCGTTCACTCTACGCTTTTGCGGAGGAGGTGTGACCTGAATTGCTGACAAAGCAGCCGACGTTACATGAGATGTTTGGAGTGCCACTGCACGACTTTCTTCGGCAGGTGCAGCAAGACGTCACGGCTACTCGTCGAGCGGTACACTTAGTCGCACGAAAAGTCAGTTCGCTGCAAGACGGCCGTTTCGGAGACCTGGCAGGGGTGGCCGTGTCCGAAGAGAATGGAACTAAAACTGTGGTGCGTGGGGACCCAGTCGTGGCTAGGGCGGGTAGGGTAGTGTCGATTTTCGTTCGTTATGTTTTGCGACTCCGGATTTTGCCTCCCAGGGGAGAGTGGAATGTGGTGACCACGGCCTCGGCAGTGCAAGGTCGACATGCTGCGATCAGTTTTCTGCTGCAGCGTGACAGATTTTGGAGGCTGACGTGGCGACGTCTACCAGGCTGCTTACGAGGATAAATGGTTGCGTTGGGTAGAGTGGTGTCGGGGAAGGGTATAGCACCGCGGAGTGGCTCGGTGTTTGCTTGTGTAAATTTTTTGTCTGACTTGTTTGAAATCCGGGTTGGCATATAGGACATTGGTGGGTTCGTGGCAGCACTAGGGAGGTATCATGACGAGGTGGGTCCGGCTCCCACTGATTCATAGGTTTCTAAATGGTGTTTTTCATTTGCGCCCGATTACACCAAGATACGTGGTCATTTGGGACCTGGCCATCATGGTACGCCTTCTGCGGACCTGGCATCCGCCGCGGAGTCTCTCCTTGAAAATCTTAACATGGAAGGTGTGTATGTTGTTGGCCATAAGTGCCGAAAATAGGGCGAGCTTGCTGGCCAGGTTGTCGCTACGTGCGTGTGACATCGAAGCTGAGGAGGCGGTTTTTGTGGTGAAACGACCCAAGACAGCGAGAGTAGGAGCGCCATTCATGTTTCTTAGATTGCACAGGAACAGAGAGAGCAGCCTTGATGTCATGCGCTGCTTACGCTCCTAACGCCGCACGGAACCGTTGTGAGACGTCGCGATGCTTAGGACAGGTGACCGTTCAGATCTTCTGTTTCTGTCGTACATTGGGCCACTTGGGCCCGTGTCATCACAAACTGTGGCAAGGTGGCTATGCGAGACGTTGCGCCTGGCGGGCGTTGACGTCACCCAATTCAGGGCGCACTCAGTGCGGGCAGTAATGACATCATCGGCAAGCAACTGTGGGGCGTCACCCTCACAAAACATGGCGCTCGCTAACTGGGCATCCCCATTCGTTTTTCATTCCCACTACCAGCGGGAGATCGAACCGGGTTTGGCGGGGCAGCATTTACAGTGCATGAACCGGCAAGGCTTGCTGAAGCAGAGTAAGTAGCTGGTGCTTCTCCACGATTGTAATCTATCCCAAACTAGTAACACAGTGAGGAGAATTCTAAGAAGGAGAATTGAAGATCTACCAGAGAACTTGTTCTTGCAGGAGCATCTAAGTTTTCCGAGTAGAATGCGACGAAGCTGTGTTAGTTAGGTTACCCACCCGACTCCCTGTCACAGGGAACCACCAGCGGAGGCAAGACAGTGGGGATAGAACGAGAGAGGGAGTGGGATACCGGAAGTGACGTAGGGAGACATGGAAATGGTTGACTTTTTTCATAAATTAAGGGGGAAATTGTATGCAAATAAGGGTTGGAAAGGGCCGATTTGGCGAAGGGACATTCCAAACTAGTAACGCAGCTTCATCGCATTCTACTCGAAGAACTTAGATTCTCCTGCGAGAACAAGTTCTCTGGTAGAATCTTCAATTTTCTCCGGCGATCACCATCCCATCTCCTTCGACATTGTTGCGCTTTTTCCCAGCATCCCCCATTCGCTAATACTATGTTTGACAAGTCTGCTGCCAGAATGAAGATCGACAAGAAAGAAGTAGAGCAGTCTAGCATTTATGTGACTTTCGGAGACCTGACTTTCATACAGACCAACAGAACTACCATGTGCTACTCGGTTTCGCCTGTTTTGATGAAATTGTGTTCCAGTTCCTTGATGAGTGGATCCTTGAGCAATTCCCAAACTTGAGCACCTGGAAAAGGTTCACTGATGATGCATTTGCGACACCTAGGAATCTAGAGTGATGCTATCCTGGAGAAGCTTAACCAGTGGAACGATGCCATCAGGTTCACCGAGGAAACTGACAGTCATGGACAACTTCCATTCATGGATGTCATGTTTACACTCAACCATGGAAAACTCGACTTCTCTGCTTACCTCCTAATCACACCACCAGAAGGCTAAGACCACTTTTCTTGAAAGAGGTTTCCCTGCGAGGCTTTTAAATTCCATGGTCAAGAAGGCCTGGTACAGATCGTGGGTCAAACTTGCAAAGACTGAGCCAGATGCAGTTTCCCGTAGATACAGACAACATAAAGACTAACCGAGAGAGTTTGTCACTTACCTTCCTGGAGTTAGTGACTCTGTTCAGTCTATTCTCAATCGTAATGGGGTTACTTGTGGATACTGTTATCTTCTGGACATCGAGAATATGCTGCACAGAAAACTGAGAGTCAATACCACCCAATTCCCTCCCCTCCCTGTGCTCCCCCCATCCCCACCTAGAAGATCGGGGCATCCAGATCTTTTTTACACCGGGACCCCCCCCGCAAAACAAAAAACCCCCCCCCCCCCCACCCTCATTCCCCCACTCCCACAGAAGCATAGCACAAATTGCCACAGACGCCCCAAAGCAGAATTTTCTGCCACTGTCTGCGATACCAATTGTCAGAGAAAAATTGTCTGCAGCTACTCTTCGTATGGTTACGTGCATATTTATTGGTTTTTACTGAATAACTTTTCAAGGCTTTATTCTATTGATCTGGCTCTTCCACCAACGGAAAGGTCTCGTCGAGACGATTAAAATGGTGTATTGGAATGTCCAAATCGGTCAAAAATTGGCGAAACGGCAGAAATTTGATCAAAATGGCACGTTTTGTCTGCGACTATGCCAGATTATCTACGACGTAGTCGCACGTCGCACCCTTTTCTGCCTTCGGGAGTAGACGTAGCAAGGTTATCTACAAGGTGGGTTGCCATGATTGCAACGCAATTTATATTGGTGAAATAAAACCTCACCTGGAAATTCGTGTCAAGGAACATACAGGAGCCACTCACCAGGAAGAGGACCGAACGGCATCGCTCAACACCACCGCAAGGAGAACATGACATTGCTTGGGATCGGACTTCTGTTCTGCTCTACTCGGACACTACACATGGTGCTCACCTCCGTGCACTTGAGTCCCTTGAAATAAAAAGATTGTCTTGTCACCGAGTGCCGCTTGCGAACATCACTAGCCCTTCTTTCAACTTGGTAGAGGGCTTCGTGCACCATGATCTGATCACCAAACTCGACAAGCGCTGGAACCTGCACAGCGTTCAGACGCCTATTTTTCAGTTTACATTTTGTTTGGAACTGGTGTTGTAAAAGTGGATGAAAAAATTGTTAACAGTTGTATTGTAATTGTATTAGAATGCCATCCAGTAGCAATTTTCTTTACGTAAATACGATAACCCTAGTTTTGAAAGTCTTACCATGTTTGGGTAAATAATTGCTCTGGAGATATTTGTCTTACGTTCATTTATTTTCACAGTGGTCATCTATGGCATATGGTTTTACAATAAGGAAGATTGCTGCAAAATCGATCTAATTATGAATAGGTAAGTAAAAACGTAAGAAAGAATTGATGATAAGCAAACAGTCCATCGTAATCCAAGATGCAGTTACTTCGCAATTTAGTGCAGTGCGTAACCATAGTCGAAAGTGTTTAAATAAGCTATTTGCACGCAGGCAACCTGCATGGAAACTAAAACATTTAAATTATATGTCCTAAGAACTCTCATCCTGCGGTATCATTGTTTGAGCAATCATTGTCGAAGTTATGTTTATGCTGTTGTATTTTTGCTGCTTGTTCACGTCCAGTTTTGGTACTGCTTTTGGTTGCTAAGGTGCTGATGATGTTAAATGGATGGGTTATTCATCGTTTTAGTGGAGTTGGAAAGTGTCGTGGCTATGGAGGTAACAAAGCTTAGTTGTGTATTTTTTTGGGAGGGGATGTTAGCCAGTTTCAGTATGCTCAGTTTCAGTATGCTCAGTTGCCTGAGAGCAGATTTGTGTTGCAAAATATGGGATTTGCAGTTAGGCTGATGTTAGCCAACGCTGGATTTATTAGGCTGTCAACAAAATAGGGATAAGGTGGTCTAATTTCTGAGTCATGCCCAAAAATCAAACACCGAAATCTGACACCAAAGCAAAACAAAATCAAAATTTGCAATATTCATAAGTGACAGGGACGGGATTATGCGACTTGAACAAGCACCATTTCAAAGCTTTCGTGCATGTCATAATGGTGATTCCTACAAAATATGCCGAAAAGGTGGATTAAATAAAATTTTACGCAGAATCGTAGTAAGTATGTGAAAATCTTTGAGATTTTATTGGAAGCCCACTAGAAAATAAATGTAGCATTGTTGCTATGGGCGACGAAACTCGACAGGTGAAGGTCATTTCAACACTTAAAGATTGCGCTGACGTCTCCAATGGCATCCGATTGCATCAGAACAAAAACTATATTGGTACGCCATATTCTACCTCCATTTTTGTAGTTCAGAAGAAGATTAGGTTTCAAAAGGAATGATTTTTGGTTTTGAAAGTCATAATTCTTTGCTTGCTCGTTAGTGAAACTTTTCAATTTTTCTTTAAAGTTATTGGCCTATCGAGCGAAGCAAGCGATTGAATTTCGATTTTGTATGGCTGTCTGTTTTTGTCGTTTTGGGAACCTACCGCATTTGCAATTTTGTTCAGATTTGGTAGAAATTTTGTGACAAGGGAGCTTTAGCTTATGGAATTCATATGCTCAATGGTGAAATTCCTTCCTCAGATATTTTAGGAAAGTAGAGCACGTGGTAGAAATTATACAAGTGGAATAGCATAGCACTTCATTGTGGAACGCTCGGCAGAAATCATGCGTGGAGCTCGGGGCAGAAATCATACTTGTTTCTGTCCCGTGAATATACGAAATATACTAATGTATTATAGCATCTCTCGCTCGACCGAGTAATTGTGATTGTTAGAACTCTATTATATTCCTAGTAGATAGTATGGTAGTGGCAATAATTAAGTCAACATTGATGGTCTGAGAATACGGACAGTAGATCACAAAAACGCACACTCCAAAATGGAGACAGTCACATATCTGCTTCTTTTGATAACTGCGCAGTTATGTTCTTCAGGCACTCCAGGGGTTGGTTACATCTTTTAAATTCTGCTATCAAGTCCAAATTTGAACGCGAGTGTGGCCTCTGGTGTTTGTTGGGACGTGCACGTTCATCGAGCTCCCATTCTCTGCAGCAACAAGTCCAGTTCGCTGCAGGATTGGACGGACCTTGTGTATTCATTAGAGGAACATTGTGCAAAATTATGGCGTATTGCAAGCGACTCCAAACAGCGTGGGTGATTGCCTCTCGCATTATTTTAGCACAGAAAAGTTTTGCATTCTCCCAAACAATTTGTGATCAGTGTCACGTAATGGGCTGCTATGCCATTGTCTTTGTTGAGGGAACTCAAAACTCTTGTGTTCTCAAATAATGTGTGAGGCAATCATCTAAGGTGTTTATAGAGTCGCTTGCAGTACAACATAATGCTCCGCACAGTGTTCGTGTTATGAATATAGAAGGTCCTTCCAATTCTACCGTTTTACACCTGGTGAGCAAAGAACTGGACTGCAGAGAGAATGGGAAATCTATGAACGTGCACGTCCCAACAAATACCAGAGGCTACGATTGCGTTCAAATTTGGACTTAGTAGCAGACGGAGTTATAAAATGTAATCAGAGTTCAAAACAACCCTTGGAACACCCGAACTTGTCGGAAATTAGGAGACGCGTGTCTCTGTTTTGAAAGTATGTTTTCTTGATTTACAAATTTAATACGAGTGATTTTCAAAGTATACCAACCAGCGGGTTTTTTTGGACATGCAGTAGAACACTTATTATCCAAACCCTGACTATCCCAACATTGTTTCTTGGCAAATATTCAGATATTCGCTATTTTTTGAGCAAGGAAAAAGAATTTTTTGGTTTATTGTTATATTTGGAAGCATTTCAAACCAGAATGGGATTGTAGTCCCCATACAGATTAATGTACAATGCCAAACATAAAAACTAAGCCAAGTAAAAAGCTGTATTCCTTTGTTCATGTAAATTAATTGTAAACACCCTCAGTCCCACTAAGTTTGGATAGCTGAGGTTCTACTGTAACCATATATGTAACTTCAGTCCAAAGTAATGTAACACATAATTTTTCGTTGCGACAGCATTGTAAACTTTTGTAGGTTTAGCTTGTTTGATGCCTCCCTCTTTCCATTTTTCATGATGATGTTGAATTTTTTTCTATTTCCGTGCTGTTTTACTGAAAAGATTAACAGAAGCAATCTCCACCAGAAAAATCTCAAACCCTGACCGTCAACGACGAGCATCAGAAAGCGACACACGTGTAGATCCAAAGTCTGTTGACATAATATCCATGTTGACAAAAGCTCAAAACGAATTCAACCAGGTAAAGGTCTAATTGCATATTTCTGAATAGGTTGGGAGTCCCTTAAAAATTCAAGTCAAAATAAATGCTTAATAATTCTGCTAAAAAAAATGGCGAGATCCCTGCATTTCGCATTGAAAATCTACCGAGGATAAGTATTAACTAAATGTTTCGTTATCATTTTAATTGTGCATCAGCAGCTAGTTGTCATTTACAGTTGGCATTGTTGAATTTACCAGGCGTTTGTAAAGACCAAGTTGTAAACTGGCATTTGACGAATTCGTGGTATTTGCTTATTTTAACATGCATGCAGTCATTACATTGACGATGAAAGTTCAACCCAAACTTGGTCCAGCGTGAGAAGCGTTGTGGAACTACACATTTGCAAATTGAGACTATGATCACCAAAATTAACAGGTCTTTGTGTATAAAACCTGCCTAGCTGGACACTGGTCTGTCACACGCTGTAATAAGATCTTCAAGCGGTTCAACGCTTTTTGCCTACTGGTACTCGTTTACATGCGCTGGTTTTACTATTACATTTTCAGAAATTAGATCAGGTACGACTGGCTTGAACTACATTAAAAATGCTGATGAATAGAAGAATGCCAGGTGCACAACAAGTAATAAAATCAACCGTATATACTTATTTTTCGACATTATTTTCTAACAATGCCATCCTTAGCTTAAAAGTAAAATGAGGATGCCTACATTCATACAATGTATGGTCATCAGGCCGAAACTAGTCCATTGTCATTGTTTTAACCTATAACAACATGTATGAGCAAATATATTTTCAATCAATGTAGGCACCCCATTTTTCTCTCAAGTGTGGCACAGTATTTTAGTGAACGTCAACATGCCATTCATCATGTCGCGGCGGCAGCTCCCAAGAGATATTCATTATTTTTTAGTCTTGATCTAAAGGCCACTAACTTCTGAAAGCTGCTGTAATTGTTTTAACCCCAGTCAGTCTTTACTTGTCTAAAGCTGGAAGCCAAAAACCCGCACTGATGGTGCCGTGGTCAGCACATGCAGATGTATCCTGTCTCACCTCAAGAGTGACCCACATAAAAGGTGTGTGGTGAATAAGTATCGCTTGCTACCATAAACCGTAATCGAAAATGAGCTTTGCTGCGCAACTCTTTCGTATGATTTAACTTCTCAACAGTAGGATTATGTGAAAACCAATTCCCCATGCATACCCTCCATCCATGGGTTAGTCTTTAAGTTAGACAGGATATACAGCCATACGGTTCAAAGCAAATTGCAACAGTGGCTGTAGGTTGCAGGAAGATTGCATCGCCGACTCTGATTATGAAACCCAAACTGACATTAATCGTCGCTTTTGAGGTCATCGGAACTTCATCCTCTAAACTACTAGTGATAAAGAGTATAAAGTACTGTTTAGTAGAAAATTTAAGGCACGTGAAACTAACCCCACACCAGCAGCAGGACAGTTAAACTGTGACTTAAAC
>JAHWFP010262039.1:0-22400 GCA_023313725.1 Lithobius niger
AAAACGAATTTCAAAAACCGGAAATTTGAAGTAGAAGTCGCCCGACACTGGCGGTAGTTTGCTGAAGACTGGTTGTGACTAGGTATTCGTTGCTCCCGCTTGTTTTATTTTGTTGCCGCGCATTAGCAATGGGAATAACAAGGATCAGGTCACTTTACGTTATCTGGTATGAACACAACTTACATCCGTAATCCGAAAATTCGATTCCCACAGTCATACATTCTGGAATTCACATCTAAATGATTTATTCGTCACGAGAAAACCTGTACAAACCTGGAAGGCCCTTTGTGCTAGATGTATGATCGAGGAGAAAAATATTTGTTGAAAGAAGAAGATATGTGTCGTTCCCTAATCTTTCGAAAGGTCAAGTTGGAAAATAATTATGACTGTAGTGTCCGCATCCAATCTTCTTGAGTTCACCCCAGAACGAACACAGATTATCAATTGTATGTTTTTGGTAGCAGAGTGCCTTGTTGATATCCAAGACGGTGACAAAGACAATGGCGGCCGTCGATTAAAGCCGTTCCCTCCAGGAAGACGTAGCTGCTCATAAAATATCTGCAGGACTCAAGATACTCCGCGCACACAATAATGGATTATTGTAGTGTACTAAAAATTTGAATGTTGGTGTAGGCGTTTTGTTCTTAGGAAGCAATGGAAAGGTAAATTATTTTCTGGGAGAATTTAACTTGGGTTAGTATATAGTTACGCTCTCCCATCCCCTTTTAAGATTTGAATTCTGGGTCCTCTCCCCATCCCCTCCTTCCTTTCATCTAGAGATTCATCTACATCCCCTATAGACAAGAAAATGGCCGTATTAAGGAACATGAAGTGTTGTACGAGAAGTTCTATAGCCCCACTGAGGAAAACCCCGACAGAGCCGCCCAATTTCCTAAAAGGGTCGGCCTTAGGAAGTAGTGATGTTACTTACTCAATAAAAGCACCCAAGGTTAACCCTGTTACCAGCAAACTTGGAGCCAGGCTTTCTTCTTAAGTTGTTTTGGTTTGCGTTTCTGATTTACAAACTCAAGATGGAGCAATCAGGAGGCCATCGTGGCTGAGCGGTGAGAGAGCTCAGACTGATTGCTGGAGATTTTCGGATCAGGTCGAACCCCTGGAAAGGGGATCTTGGCAAAGTCCCAGCCCGGACTGCCGGCCGGCCAGGGTAGCGTGAGAGGCTACCACGCTCCTTCAGCAGCTTTGGGATCTTATTCTGGCCAATTCTGGACAATCGTGCGACCCCTACGATGATCGGGGGTTTCCCGTTTCAAATCCCCGGGTGTGCCCTTTCCTTTGCAAGATATTTCTTCTTTCAACAAAGGCTCGTAATGTTCAAAAATTGAGCTGGTTAATTCAAATGAGCATTCGGTCAAAGAAATTAATTTGAAAAATGAGGGACTGAACAAACGTTAATTGTTTCTACGTTCAATGTGCTCAATTTCAACAGCAGCAGTACTACAAAACTAGTGATACTTTAACAACGATAACGCAATGCGAGATATTGATTCTTGATAATAGAAAAAAACCTGAAAGTGCACAAACATTAAAATGCGACGTTTCGACGTCAGTTCAGTGACGCTATCGAGCACGTTCACAATTATTTGCGCAATTGTATTAATTTTATCATACAATTTAAAACCGCAAATAAACTAGTTAGATGGGTATACGAGCCTCGCGTTCGTAACTGGGTTCTCTAACATCGACATCAACCTTTTAGAGACGTCTACTGTTAACAGAACAACGAGGAATACGATAATAATTATTCTTCGTATAAGAATCTGAATTATGTGTTGGTTTAGAGTCTGATTTAGAAATTCGGAATATTTTGCAATTTACTATGAAGCCAAATTTTTTGCCCGAGTGAAATTTATTTGCCCCTCCCCCCACTTTTTTGACGCCACCATTGGATACCTTTGGGGCGCTTTTTGTGTCATCGTGGTGCCCCTCACCTTTAACCACGAATATTTCACTGACGTATATCCATGCGATTAACCCACACTTGGTGGATATTTAAATTTTAAAATTTTTTTAAAACTATTTTTTATTTTTAAAACGGCGTATTTGTATTTTTGCCCCTGCCCCAAACCGGCGCCTCGACCGGCGTTTAAACCGCCCCTGTACTATGAAGCTACAACATCAAACTGAACACTATTTTGCACCGGAATAATTTTTCTTTTACAGAATCTTCAATTTTATTCATTATTAAAATTTATCCTAAATGCAGCCGTATAACTAGAATCTGTCGTTTATGTACTTAAAGAGCCAGAACTTATTCTGGAGTGGAGTGGAGGGGGGGGGGGGGGGTAAGGAATTTCTGAGTGAGGTCTATGTGTTCACAGAGCTACTAATAAACTATAGATACGTCTTCGTAATGCAAACCGAATATTAATTTGTTTTTAAGGCTGACGTCTACATTCTGAGTATTTTATAATAATACTAATGAATACTAACGACATAAATTGAAAAAAAAAAACTTCTTTGCATTAATTCACAAATTGTTTTTTCTCTTTGCTGAACTTTCGCATCTGTGGCAAATAAAGAAAAAGCGTTTAAAAATTACATAAACGCAAGCAAAACGGTATTTACCGAACTCGATTTGCCTGTTAAATTATTCACTTTGTAGTCTCGGATTAATTTCAACGGAGGTTGCTTTTAAAATACGTTGTAATGTACCCTATCAGGATTTCTGTTTGCTGAACTGCCGCGGGAAAAGGACTAAAAGCCGACTGGCTTCATCTGAGGCTCGGTGTTGTGCTTATATCCATCTGCATTATGTATTTGTGTACAAACGATTAATATCAAGGCTTGGTTGGACTTGAGTCGTCAACAACTACGCATTCAAGGAAAAATTTAACCGCAAGTCTACACACGAAAGGACCAAACAACACGGTGTGTATAATGTTTTCAATTCTTGCACGGTAGCAAAAGGAAAAGGGCGGGCGAGCGTTCGGTGTTCAGTCAGTAATAAACGAAATACTACGTCATAATTCATTATACATTTTGAACTTGGGAGTGTTTCACATTTCAAGCCAATCCCCATTTTCCGTGACACCTCTGTGAGTGGCGCTATTCGACATCAACAAGTCAGTTCCAAACTGTGCCTGTCGAATAGGAAGCCTCAACAATGCTGGCTATTAGAGCGTTTGAAAGTGGGTTGAGTAACAATCTCTGCATGCGCGATCGTTGTTGCAGGCTTATCGCTTGTATGAAGATAGAGAAACAAGGTCCGTACGAAGACGGAGCAGCTCCAGCGACTCCAGACCCTCACGCTCCAGTTGAACATCGTAAGGAAGGTTTTGGAAACAGGGTAACCCCCTTGGTGAAGCTGCGCTGCACACGTTCTACTTTATCAATATCTCCTAAGACAGTGGGTGACCACACCTGGCTCGCATACTCCTGACGAAGACCCGGAAGGCCCAGACCTTAATTGGGATGCTACCAGATATGAAGCATCGATTTACAACTGCCCGCTTGCGAAAAGCATTTTTGTGTGATGACACTGCAGTGGTGGGACGCCTTTAAATCAGAGCTAAAGCAGATACCAAGGTCTTTTACGGTACGAACAGTGGGCAGCTCCGCATCTTCCAGACTGTATTGAAAATCGTATCGGTCTAGTCCAATACGAAACGTCTGGCACTAATGTAAAGCGAGTTGCGATTGCCACTCGATACTCCAGTCCAGGGCATACTCAATGTCAGCAGACAGGAACAAACAGTTGGACAAACCCGCCGGAAGATATCAGCCCAACTTCAAGTCGTGCAGGTGTGAATTTCAGCTCTGGCAACGAGGTTCACCAGTCTTCCGATTGGTGGAGGGTACACGACGTATACAACGTGCGTATGCGGCCTTGCAGTGCTGGAAACACGGTTCTCGTCAGATCCCCGAAGTTAAGCAGCATTGGGCTGGATTGATACTTGGGTGGGTGACCGCCTGGGAATCTGGCTGTTGCAGACTTAGGGCTTCGGGCAGATAACCAGGAGTGGTTAACGCTCGTTAAACCCTTTGAACCCTTTGACGTATACAAGAATTACGTGTGGAGTGTTGGTGCTTGTCACCCACCAGAATAATAGGTCTCGTAGGGATGCCTCTACTTTTCCAACCTCCCAGTGTTAGCGACGTCATAAATCCAGCATTCGTGACGCCATGAGTAATTTTCTCCATAGGTCTTTTTCAACCACATGTACCGTTTGTCTTTGAGTACCATCAAGGTTTAAGAAACTAAGATTTCAACCACATGTACCGTTTGTCTTTGAGTACCATCAAGGTTTAAGAAACTAAGATAACATATTTAAATATTGACACTTCCTCGTAAAACAGCCCGCATTTCATTTCTTTTTCGAGTTTAGCGCATAACATCTGAATATTTTATAATTTACTGCGAATCCAAACGTAAATTGAAAACTTTTTACCTGAAAATTTTTACCAGGTTCCGTTTTTTTACTGAAACTTCCATGCTAATCCAATAAGGAATGAGAAATGTTTGCCGAACTGGAATCTCTTCTAAATTATTCACCTTAATGTCCTGGATTAACTGCAGCAGGGACTTGGTTTTAAACTTTGCACCAGTTTGCATATAGACAATGCCACTCTTATGTACCTATAGTAAATATTTGGGCAAGAATTAGTGAGTACCACCTTCCAACGATTACCGCCAGGGGGAGTCGTCAAAAAAGCGTTCCTACCCACGTTTGTGTTCCAGAGGCGTCGCCATGGAGACGGGAACGACTTAGATTAGTAAAAAATAAATATGATGAAAATAAAAATACTTAATTCATCACACACAAAAAAAAAATAGATCAGATTTGTATGTTAAATTAAGTTTAAGCTATAGCTGCCTAATCAAGTTACATATTCATTAATCCAGCATTCATTCTCCAATGATTTGTAGATACAGGGTGTATCATTAAAAAAAAACGATTAAAAAAAATTTATTTCTTCAAAACTATTATCACGGTGGCGTTCAAAAGCTCATGGTGCAATTCCCTGTTTTTTGAGCCAAGGCAACTGAAACTAATCTGTAAAACAGCAATAACACTGATAAAGAAGACAATTTTTTTCCGAAGGCTTATTTTACTGCCACTTTTTTTACCCTCGTTTTTTTCCATCGGGCTTTATCTGCTGTTCTTCAGGCGGGGCCCCCCCCCCCAATCATTTGCACTAATAAAACGTAAATATTTTAGTGATTAGTTATATGTTGTTGGCAAGTTTGTTATTGAGAAATGCTTGTCGAATTAGTCCTTGAAAAATCATGCTGGTTTTGAAAAGAGTCGTAGAAGGGCTTGATTATTTTGTATGCGATATTGTGCGAACCATGATGTAATCTATCCTGACTAGTAGATGGGATAGATAACGGGATTCGCAGGATAGAATGTGTATAGACGTGCCACTCATTCTCTGTAAATAGCAAATATTTGGGTGAAACTTCAACGATTTACCACCAATGGGTGCAGCTGTTGTTTAGTAACCGGATGGGCATGGAACATCACGGACATGGAAACTATTTAGCGTCACTAAAACAAACTGATCACGATAAGAACACTAAATTATCACTATAAAAAATATCTTAAGTCAGATTAGGACATTATAAAAAAAATTTCAGGACAGATCAGAACTGGCTGATCAAGCTTTATTAATTTTAATCCGACATTTAATTTTAAAACGGGTTATAGTTACGAGTGGAGCTAAGTACAACACATGGTTTTGTGTTCCGAGAAGTGTGCTGAGCGGCTGTTCAGGCGGAGGCTTCTTCCGTGGTTCACCTTTTTTTGTAACGAACTGAGTACGGTTAGAATCGAACGCAGAATAAGTCCTTCAATTTCATATTTTGCCCACGCACGAGTATTTCGTCAATTTCCTAAGGCATTGTCGCTATAACTATGGCTACCGTAGTAACGATGCCCCCATTTTTATTTCAAATTTCGCCTCCTACGAGCCACTGACATGTGCTGCCTTCTGGTGGCGTTGGTGAAAGCAGGTATTACTGATCCCTGTTTTCAGAAAAGCGGCTCTACCCACTTACCTCCCCTGACCCTGATCTAGCTGTAATAAGAACACCAACACTACGAAACAACGGGAATAAACGACAGAAGTGTAACAGCCGAAAACGTTTAGCGGAGAAGCAGAGCTGCCTGGCCGGTGGACATAGGGCTAAAATTACGTATCAGACAAGTAAGCACCCACAGTTTCTTTTCTCTGTTTACATACGCACAAATGCGAAGAGTGCAAAGGGGTAGGAGGAACAAGTGGATTGATGATCAAAGTCACTACGTTGATGTCTTCTTTACGATTTTACGCGCACCCATTCATAAGGAGGACTTGGCGCCGGGGGGGGGGGGCGGGCCCCGGCCCAAGAGGGGAAACCCATGGAGCGGGGGACAACGAAGCCTCGATGAGACAAACCTGTGTTGCGTCTAAACGTATGTTTTTCTGTCTCCAAGATGACTTTTTCAATACGATTCGTATTCACGTGAAATTTTGCACATATGCATGTCATGAATTGTTTGAAGATTCAAGCTTAAATTCAATAAAATTGGTCAGGGTGTATTTGAGGATAGTGGCTATCAAATTTCAAAATTATTCTGACACTAGCTTACAACTCGTCTAAAGACGGGTGCATTTATTTTATTTATTTTTTAAGGCCAGAGCAGCAGATGTTAAGTGGAAGGAACCACCATCGTAAACAGTTGGTTTTTTTTGCCGCAGTAGGGAGGAAACCGGAGTACTCGGAGGAAACCATCGTACAAAGGGCGGAGAAACAACCGGAGAAAAACCCGTACATATACACTTCCCGTCCCAGGATCGAACCTGGGTCTGTAGGAAGCCAGAGATGTACAAAGACGCCTATCGAATCTGACGCCCCAGTGGCCGCAGCTATCCGTGCACCCCTTTGTTGGCCTTGACTAATGTCGCCTCCCTCCAAGCCCACTCCACATTCGGACTCTAAAAAACCTACCTCCCTTTTTTGGTTTCTGATTTTCATTAACTACAGTAAGAACCTTTGAATAAAACGTCGCTCATCCAGTTATTTCTTCCTCCATCTCCCCACCCCCAAACGTTTGTGAGAGAGGCATGCGCGTCAACTATCCCAACCTCCACCCCTCCTCTGCTGCAGCTGCCGCTGTATCCAACACCCCACTCTTCCTAATCGCCGCACTCGCGAATTACATCTTCCTTTTATCAGAATTCACCGTTTTGGGTTTGAAAACGTGACGTAATATTCGCTTGTAGAATTTAGTTTACCTGCCTACATTCCCTCGTCCCGCATTTAATAACATTCTAAAATTATTTGTCCATTTTGTCGTCATCCACTAACTACGATATAGGTGCCTACCTTAATGTTGTCCAATTATCTGGTGGCTATCGATGTCAAGAAATATGTTCTGAACATCCACCGGTTTGTTGCTTTCGGCCTTGAAAACGTGATGGAATAACCATGGGATTTTGTGTTGCTAACGTTCCCCTGCGCCATATTCTAAATCTACGACGTAACTTTATAAACGACAAAACCAAGCAGGGCTACAACATAAAAAGACGAACAACGCGTTTTTGAAAGTAATCAATTTTCGTCATCAGGTTTACGAATTAAAATTTTCAAAACATGGCAAGGCCACTAAACTCATCTGATGTTCAAAAGCACAACGCAATAATTTTAAAAGAATGATAAAAAGCCGAAAATCACCATTTCTCCGCTCAAAAGAGGCCGAAAACGGTGGCCGAAATGTACAAGCCGACCTGCTCCTTGGAAATCTTACGTTGCAAGTCAAGGTGTATGCAATTTCCAAGGAGGATTTCCAAGGAGCAGGTCGGGTTGTGCCTTTCGGCCACCGTTTTCGACTCTTTTCGAGAGGAGAAATGGCGGTTTTCGGCTTTTTATTGTTTTAAAATTGATATGTTGTATTTTTAAACATTAGATGACTTAGTGGCCTTGCCATGTTTTAAAATTTTAATTCATAAAACCTGATGACGAAAATTGATTATTTTCGAAACGTTGTTCGTAGTTTTATTTTGTAGCATTGCTTGTTTTTGATATTTTACTCCATAACATCCATACGACGTACTTCGCGTACAAACCCCACCCCCCTCCCCAACGTGGAGCGCGCACTACGCGTCACTACTTCCCAATTTCTCGCATGGCATCCTGCAAACGTGAGACAGGTCCTCTGCCCGGTCCTCTTGCTTATTCCGAAGGTGAATCATTATCTCGATATCGTTCACTGTTCTAATCGTATTTCGGGGAAATTAAACGTTAATTAAAAACATGACATGACATGAATCAGAAATCAAATTTTCTAAATTGACACATTCAATGATATCTAAAAAAAAAGCCGCTTAAAGGGGCATAAATCCTTCCGGTATGTCGTGCGTCCCGTTGAGAATGGCGTTAGCAACATTTGCACAGGTTAGAGTTAATGCCGCAAAATCATCTCGCACGAAAAAGAAACAAAAACAAGAAAATGACTGTGTTGGCAACATTTACATACGTTTGAACTAACGTCGGCAAGCTGAGTCGTGTCGGAAATCCAACATGGATGCATGTACCTTTAACGTCTCTCCAACTGATAGACGTGAAGATGATTGGAGACCACTGTTATTTGGAGACCACTGATGATTGGAGACCCCTGACACATCAGTTCACTAAAGACACCAACTTTATGAGTTTTCGTGGCTTTAATTTTTAATTTGAGGCACTACCTTTCGATTGCGCGCCCTGTTTACACAAAACTAGCCATATCGTTCCATTTGCTCACTCTCTTGGCGTCGACCCACGCTTCATGTAGTTTAGCTGATTTCTTTCTGATTAGTTTTCCTGTTCGAACATCACCAACGGTTTTCGCGTATTTGAGGGTCAAAAGAAAACGTTACGACAACGAAAATAGTCCTATACAATATGAATCGAAATTTAAATATCTTTCAGTTGGCACTATACTCTCATCTCTGCAGGTGCCTGATTCAAGAGGAACAGATGTGCCGAAAGGCTTGCCATGCGTTATTAATGATGAACATAACGAAAATCATCCGGTAAACACAACAGTTATTCGAGTTAGCGACACGCAAACACACAACAACAGACAACAACACGACATTATCAGTTTGTTTAACCCACCTCCACCTTTCGGGAACTGTTTACTCAAAAGTTGTTCTGCGTTCCCGTGTACGGAAACGCAAATATTGGCCGTGGCGAAGTGACACTAAATTTCGTCAACAACCAAATCCGCCTCACCTTTTGAAATGACACTTCGCTGTTCGTTCGACAGATGGCGACACGTACCACTGAACTCTAAGCCGACTTCACTTTTGTCATTAGTCGCTTTTGCAAAATGGATGGCCGTTGTCACCTTCCGTCACAGACGTCGAGTTTTGAAGGCCGTTAAATGATAAATATGGATATGGACGGTAGGCTGTCGTGGTATGTACGTTGCCGAAGCCGAAACTGATCAAATTCCGTTCAAGCCAACCATTCGGAATCTCGGAATATATAGACAAATGAAGTGGAAAGTAATCTCCGTCTAATGCAGATTTGCGATGGAAAGCAGTTTTGAAAGGGCGTCGTGCTAAGTATTCGCATCGCACGCCAGGCAAAGAGGTCGTTAATATTCTCGGAAGCACAAAAGAGGATTTATGTTCCAAATTTGAGACCTCAGCGAAGATGGGTAGGGAGCGTATCATGCGAGACTGTCTCTAATTGTTGAGTTTACACTACCAGAACTTTGAACAGCATTACAATTTGGATTTGGGGCTATACGCCACGTAAAAAAAATTCGGATTTGAACTAGGACGATGTATGGTGTACAAGCAGATTCACGGAATTAAGGCGCTGCCATCTATGATACTTCCGCTTTGAGATTATGGGATATCAACCACCATTACGGTTAAACAAGGTTAGCGAATTCGGACGCAGTAACTCAAAAATGTTGGAGGAACTTAAGTCTGATGAAAGACGCACAGCTACAGTTAAACTGTGCAAAATTTATTCTTTGCAAAATTTATCCTAGCACACGCAAAAGTCTGTATACTAATTTTCCAATAGCTGTTTGATTTTATAAATTGACGTTTGCATCATTTTTTGGATATACTGCGTGTTCACATTTGTGGCAACCTGCCTGTAATATGACTATATGCGTAGCCTTTTTTGCACACCACAGGAGTGAATGATGTATTTCTCACGAATCTCATTCAGGCGAGAGCAGAGCGAGACTGTGGGCACCAGGTGGCCGCCATGTTTCTTCTGAATTTTTTTAATTGTTGATTTAATCTTAAATTGCTGTTATGTTCTTCACAGGGCGTTACATTCATTTTGTAAATAAAATAAAATAAATAAATAGATTGTAGGATTGGCTCCTCGCGAATCTCATTCAGACGAGAACAGGAAGTTAGTTAGCGCTATGTTGGCGTTACCGGCGTCGGCGAAATGCAGTGTTTCAAGTACAGTTGCAACCCCCTGGTTTCATCCGAATGTTTGTCTTCAAATATTTCTCGCCACATTCAAAACACATTTTCATTTCACTCGTTTTCTTTGTAGCACCTTTCTGCGACGCTGTTTCCCTAATAACATGTCGTCGCTGTTGCCGAAAATATTATGGCATTCGATGGAATAAGTGTGTTTTTTACGGCAACAGCGACGGAACGAAAGCGTAACTACGGCTATCCGATGACTGGCTTAAAAAAATCGTTGTCGTAACCCAAACGGCGGCGTCGCGTTCCACGTTTTGTGCGGACCTTGTTTGCACGGTTTGTGCGGAGCTTGTTTGCACGGTCCTGCCCTAAGCGCCGATAAAAACAGGAAGTGACGTCACAACATTCGCGTCTGCAGCGGAAATGCAAGCGTGTAAAAGGGAGGAGGAGACGAGACGGTGGTGAGTTAGATCGCATGAGTTTTCAAAAAGCTTTCAAAATGGTTTACTCAAGTTCACGCTTGCCCGCCTAAATTTAAGGACTGTTATTTATGACTGCCTTTTCATAACAGACGACAGTCAACAAACCTTCGCCACGCGCGTATTTTCCAAGACGCTGAAGAGACGCGTAAACAAATCGGGAGGTTGGTTGGTGAAATATTTGTGGCTGGTTGTCAACGACGGGATTCGACGAACTGCGAGGAGAATGTTATTTTCTCGAATTAAGGCGAGTCGAAATAAATGTCGAAAAATATTAGTAGTTCATGCGTGGACCCGTTGGGCATTCTTGATGTTTACAGTTTGCACTTGTAGAAATCAAGGATGAAGCAAATTTAATTACATTTTGTTGCGAGTTTAATTCCGGATTTCAACACTGGAATTGTACCACCCCAGCAAGGTTACGCTGATGACTGTCATTTGTGTAATCTGCCAAGCTCGAAGTTCACATGACGTCAAATTGTAATGTGCTATTGTCCTCGAAATTAATACTCATTGCTAGTTGAAATAATCCTATTTGATATTATTGTTGTAACAATACATAGCTATGATTTGTTTGTACATAATGCTTGACATCAATTGTAACGGCTCGAGCTCGCTTGGTCTTCCGCCGGGTGCTCCTAACAATTAGGTATTAACCTAAAATTCCGTTGCGCCACCAACTCTCCAACTCCCCGCATCCAAAAGGAAATTTCATCCCTATAATTAGAATTTTTCCCAATTTCCCCAAACCCCGAACTTAAATTCAAACCAGACCAACCCTGTTGCTAGTTCAGCACTGCAACCCCGTAGCTACTTAGTTTAGCAGTCAACGTATGAAATAGCCCGAAACTAACTAGTCCAAATTTTCCCAAGTAAGCCTAATGCCGTTGACATTCCATTTAAGGCCCTAAGCTAAGGTTAGTGTCGCCCTAGAACTTCAGGCGAGCTTGAGCACACGATCGCTCACATTTAACATTAAACTAACACCAAAACTGAACCATGACAACCAGCCTTGTTCCATCGGTTAAGGTCAATTTGGAATTCCCGCAACCCCTTGACACAAGCACCACGGCACATTTTCAAGCAAGTCCCTTAACTGTGAGGTTGGCAACGGGGCAGCTCTTACACGTACTAAAAACCCCTACAACTTTTGTGTTTCGGCATGCCTCATCCATTCAGTGCTTGCAACGTGCACTGAGAACAACAGTGGCGGATTTACATATTTACGTATTTCTAGGCCGTAATATATTTAAAGAAACTAGCTGTACCCCCGACATAACATATGCTGGTGTAGCTGGACATCGCATGTGTAAGCGAAATACTTTACTGGGCAGCATGAATTGAAAAGGTCGCCCCCCCCCGCATCCCCTGCCCCTTACGAGCGCCCATTGTATGGTCAGGTTGTCCCCCGTAGCCTCTGCCCCCCCCCCACACCCATGCTTCTCTCCCCCCCCCCTCCACCATGTCCCACCATGGTGTGACCGAAACATTCCCCATCCCTGCCCCCGGTGTTTTGTCTTCTACCCTTCCTTTGGAACCCCTGGTGTTTGGTCCTAGGGACGTAAGCAGCGTTTTCAATTGGAGGGCGACACTCTTATTCTCAGTATGGCTGAATTGCCTGTTGAGCCTGCAGCAATGATCGTGCATGCAGTGATTTTTATTCAACCAACGTTGGAACTGTTCCAGTCGGTTGTAACAGCCAGAATAATTGATTGTTACAGGGCACATCCGTTGTCATGGTCTGTCGCTCGCCCTTTTTCTTTGCTACCGTGCCAAGAATCAATGCCAAAAATGAATCTGCTTGCCCTCTTTCATTATAGTGCATGATGAATTTGCTATCCCAGCCTAAGCGTATTATATATATATATATATAGATTTGCCATCCCCTCATCTTTCAGAAAGAGGGTCTGCTTATCACTGAGATCTTCCCCAGAGGGGCCCAAAAGGCAGGACCCCGGAACCTAATGCATTTTAGACTATTTTGTGACCATTTCTTGTCTTTGGTGGTAGTCTAGGCGCTAAACCTAGCTGCCAACACGCCATTAAGCCTCAATCCTCCTCCCCTAGGCTATTATCTAAGTTGAAGGAAGCGAAAAACGTGTCCCTCTCTAAAACCTGAAGTAAAGCTATGACTTCCTCAGGGGTAAAAAATGTATAGATGTATAGCAAATTTAAAAAAAACTGGAAAATTTGCTTCCTTCTTAAAATTTGCCTCCCCTTGTTTGCCGTCCCGTATTTCAACATTGCGAAACAACGATACAAAAAAAAAAAAAAACTGGCCCAAGGTTGAAGCTAGTTTCATGAAGATTCCCTGGAAACCCGAGAGAAGCGAGCCAAGCACAGCCCCTTGGCCAGAACCGTGGTCTTCGAGCCATGGTGATGTTAGATCAGATCTCGTTTGCAAGCGTTTAAAAAAAACGACCCTTCTAAATCATGTCCTGGGATTGCAGTGGACATCAAGACCCAAAGACTAACGTATCTGCTGTTTTTAAAAACAGCCTGCTCAGAGGACATAGGTAAACAATAAACAAGCCGACGGATAAATTCTACGCATGTTCGGATTGCTATCAACCCACGGTGTAAAACAAATAAATCAGTGTTTCTGTCCCACATTCTGGCAGGAGGAAGTAACGCCTACATTCGCAACTTGTCTTCACAGAAGGGCTAGTAGCGCGAATAGCGCTCACTGCTTGCTCAAGGACCGCAGAAACACAAACAACATGGCGCTGGTAAACGTAACTTAAGCCGTCCCACAGTGGTGTTCAAAGATGCCTGTAATTAGGCATTGATCTGTCACGAACTGCCACAACAATTCGCGATATTCTTACAAACGAGCATGTAGGAAATATTAACTAATGCTTTCACGAAATTACCTTCACGAAACTCCCTGACCTCATTGTTCTCAGCGTGCTGTTTGCCCGGGTATTTTTAAACTGCGTGACCGTAACATACGGTTGCTCACTAGGACACACAACTCCATTTTTCTGCACACAAAAAAAACCTTTTAGGAAATGGGAACAAGATGGTCAATGGCGCGGGTAGTTTTGTAGTGTCTTATCCGGGGTTGCACCGTATAAGTTCAGGTTTCATGAAAGTTTTATGTATGTAGAAAAAAGTTGTGTGTCTCAACAAGCCACCGTGGTAAAACAACATGTATTTCTTCCCGTTTGTCCTCCAAGCTGCCGTAGTTGATGATGACGTCACTAAATCGTGCGTATAACGTCTACGTCGGAATATGCTCCACCCGTAACGAAATGATGTTACTGTTCTAAGGTTTTATGTGGGTCATCAAAAAGATACGTCAACTCTAAAACTCTATAAGAAACCGTGTTGTGGTGATTTTCAACACCTGTAAAGCGATAAAAGTACAGCGAAAACTGGAAAGACTCTAGCTACGACTTTGGTACTTTACTTTCAATAAAAAACGTAATAAAACACAAGGTTTTCAATCGTATGGACTCATTTTTGTGTTCATGGCAGTGCCCGAATGGGTTTTCAGTTTTTCTCTTTATTTGCCTGCGTGAATAAAACCGAATACATCGCAATAAAAAATAAAAACGAAATGAAATACATGATTCCCCCCCCCCCCTCACTTTCTATTTCTAGTATTCTCTTTACATATTCGCTTTACCACATGGCTTACGGTGGAAACTGAAATGGTCTCAACGGTGCTTTAACTCAATTTCCAGTTCACATCCACCAAATTGGCGTGTTTTATATAGCCCCTTTTCCAATCAGGCAACCGGCTCCTTTTTTTCTATTTCCACCTTTTTTTTTTTTTTTTGCATCGTCATCCAGGAAAGCTGCGCATCACCGAAAGCATCCAAGTTTGTCTTCCGACCAACCAACTTTCTTCCCGAACACACCGACATAAAGAGTGTTATTAGGTTTAGGAAGTGGAAGAGTGCAACCTGGGGAATACAATGCGTCCGCTGCCCCTTTTGAAAGGTTAGCTTCACCTTCCTGCAGTTGGGACTGGCGCGAAGCTCGCTCGTCGCAGGGGCGGCGTCGGTTTTATGGTTGGTTTTATGAGCTGCGAACGAGTAACCAGACGCCTTTGGTATAACCACCAAGAATCTGTGTGGGCTGAGTGCAGCCGTAACATGTATTAGGACAGCTGCCTAACGTGGGTTGAGTGCCTAGACGGCACAAAGGGCTTCGGTGATACAGTGTTTTGTAAGATGTTTATGTCTTTTAAGATGTTTACAATAGGTAGATATGATTCATAAACACGTGTTCTGCTTAGTCTAAAAGCTCTACCAGTTTAATCGAATCATTCATGTCGTGGTGATGGGGGGGGGGGGGGGAATTGAAGGTGTAAACGGCTTCATGTTTCTGTTATCTAGGTACAGTTTTTCTTGAGATGTGTTTATATCTTTTGAGATGTTGACAATAGGCGATATTGATTCATGAAAACGTGTTCTGCGTAGTCTGAAAGCTTTAATCACCTCTTTAATCGAATCATTCATTACTTGGGATGAGTGCCTTGAAAGTGTTAAGGGCTTCATGTTTCTGTTATTTAGGTACAGTTTTTTTGTAAGTTGTGTCTATGTCTTTTAGGAAGCTTACTATAGGTGATATGATTCATAAACACGAGTTCTGCTTAGTTTGAAAGCTTGGCCAGTTTAATCGAATCATTCATGTCGTAGGGTGACTGCCTTGAAGGTGTAAACGGCTTCATGTTTCTGTTATTTATGGGTACAGCTTTTTTGTAAGATGTGTTTGTCTTTTAAGATGCTAACTATAGGTGGTATGATTCATGAAAACGTGTCTGCTTAGTCTGAAAGCTCTACCAGTTAAGTCGAATCATTCATGTCGTGGGGGGGGGGGGGTGAGTGCCTTGAAGGTGTAAAGGGCTTCATGTTTCTGTTATCCAGGTACAGTTTTTTGTAAAATGTGTTTGTCTTTTAAGAATTTTTGCAATAGGTGGTATGATTATCAAAAACCGTGTTCTTTCCCGGCTAACACGTGACTTATTTAACCCAATCATTCTTTAGCAAAGGCTGCACAACAGTCTGTTGGAACTCTGCCAAAATTATTTATATTAAAGCGTCGACTCCGTTAAGAAAAAAAAAACCCAGAAGATGAGTAATACATACGCAGTGCAGCACAAACAGAAATATGAATCTCGCAACTTGATACCCAGTGATCCCACAGTGGAAACATCTGTTTGATAGCCTGTCTACAATACGTTTATATATATATATAAGAGTAATACCAGGAATTATGCCGGTAATAGTATCGTAAAAAAAGCAACAGTCGCACAAACACAAGAATTGGTAATATTTCGGTGTTTATTTGCAACACCTTCTTCTGACCCTAGTTTAAAACAGTTTGAAAAACACTAAGGTCGCTAAAAATTAATTATTTGGTTCTCAGGAGCGCACGCGTGGGTTTTTTTTTTTTTTCTTTGCACATGAAACGTTTTGTGTGGCATTGTCTAAAAAAAAAAAATTCCGATCACGCATCAGCACTTTCTCCTAATAATTTCTGGAGCCGATGACCAACCACAGCAGCTCTTTGTTCCATTCGCATGATCGCTTCGAAATGAATCCAAGGATCGTTCAGAGGCATGTCACAACTAAAAATTTTGATCTAAAGAATGACTTTGTTCAAATGAGCAACAAAACACAGAAACACAGATATTAAAACACAGATATTGTACCCCACAACAAAATATAAGCTCCTGATTTCGAAAAAAGAAAACAAGCCATCACTCTCATCTGAAAATTCATCAACAAAACGTAAAAAAAAACATCGCCCGCTCGCGTCAATTTTTTTGAGTACCAATCCTAAGAACCACTTAAGTAATTTTTGAAAAACAATGAAACGTCATGGTTATTGTAGGCGCGCAACGGATCATATAAATAAAGCTTACCAATATTCAACAGAAAATCTCGCAGACGCCACATTTTAAAACTGATTTTTAGCAAGGGATTGACTAACGGTAAGTAAATAAAACTTTGGGGCCGTACTTGGCGTGGAGGATTGAGAAAAACGGCACTGGAAGTGATGAACTTTTAACAATTCTGAGTTGTTAAACAATTCTAGTGTTTGTGCGACTGTAGCTTTTTTTTTTATGATACCAGGAATTGGTTAAATACACCAAGCTCGGAATACTTTTCTCCACTGTGTCCTCGCTTTGTCGCGACATCCTTTCTGGAATTTTGGAACTAAGGCCGCAGCTCTTAGCCCGGTTCTTGTTTTTTTTTTTTTTTGGTTCCAAGATATAATGTGCTTGTGAGTGCTGCCTCGTTTGTTATCTACGTTGCTGACGAAGAATTTCGTGTGCTAATGATGATGAATTCGTTTCCAAGAATCCACGACAGCAAGTCCACAGACGTTTGTGTTGTATCTTACCTCAAAAGAGTGTAATACGTTCTGCTGCACCCGGAAACAAGGCGGAACCAAGCGAATCTGCAGCAACAGCATCTTGCTGCAACTCATGAACCCAGAGGCGAGTACTGTGACCAACTTTAAACAGGTCGTTAAATCGATCACAAAGTCAAACCAAGAGTAGATAGAAAAAAGAAAACCCATGCTCAAACTAAATAATTTAGACCAATTTATTAATAAATAAATATGGTAATGTACATAAGAAACTCGATAGGCTGATATTTTCGGTTAAGTTTGGGCAGGGGCGTACCGAAGCAATTTTTTTTTTGGGGGGGGGGCGGGGGGTATGATGGATAATTTTTCAGACAAATTAGTGCAAAAATTTTGACTTTTGGGGCAGGGATGTCGTGCACCTACAAAATTAGGGGGGGGAGGTGAAACCTTTTCCAGCTACGGGGTCTGGGGGAGCGCTGTAGGTCCCCCCAACGGGTTCACGCATTTTAAGCAATTTTAAAGACTTTGAGACAGCTGGAAGAACTAAATTTTCACTTATGTTTGGGACAATTTGTTAAGCACTTGTCTCGTATTAAATAAAATAAAACACATTCACCCAAACGTTTAAATTGAATATTTTATATTTTGTTACCTTTACTATTACCGTTGGTAATTTTTTTTTAATGTATTCCTTGATAATAACTGCAAGTGCAATCATTATAGTTTTAAACATTGGGTATTTGTGTTTATTAAACACTGCACACTTTACTATAGCTAGCCTAAGTTTTCATTTAATTAAAAAAAAACTGATGATATAAATAAATAGTACCCTACTTGATTAATTTCTTCTTACACCCAGCTGC
This sequence comes from Lithobius niger, assembly GCA_023313725.1. Taxonomy (NCBI): domain Eukaryota; kingdom Metazoa; phylum Arthropoda; class Chilopoda; order Lithobiomorpha; family Lithobiidae; genus Lithobius; species Lithobius niger. The sequence continues at coordinate 18,065 of JAHWFP010262039.1, forward strand.
AGCTGCTATTCTGCCATTTGAGAATGTGGAAGACAGTGTAGGAATATTAAATGATAACGAAACTTTTTATGTATTTCTCATGCAAGACGTCAGCGGATATTAAGTATTTTATATCTAACGAGCCATTCGATTTGCCAACAGCCTTGTGCTTGGGGGGGTTTGGGAGTATGACCAATAAGCTGCTACGTGGGTTGCATAGTATCTTTAAAAATATGTTCCATACAGCATGCGAGGGGGTTCTTGAAAAACATTGTCTGCATGTTTTAATCTCTCACATTAAATGTCTCTCATTTAATGTATTAATTGCTTCACCGAACCATTAGTATTTGTAAATAGAAGGGCAAGTAGCTCAGCAAATAGGTCATGTGCTCGCCTATCATTCTCGTGTTGCTAAGCAGTTCTACATTAAATATCAGCCAATAAGAAAGCCTGTTACTAGTGGTTAACTGCCGTGTTACCTTCTTTTAGATTAGCTGGGGTGCCTTCGAAAAGTAACCTGGTTGGATCAAGCAAATGTCACTCTCGTTGCCTCTACACGTCACGAATTAGTAGCAATTTTAACCCAATACCGTCACTAGAACGATTGTCACGTGACAGCAATAAACTATAAACAGTATTATTTTGAACAGCAAGCAGAAGTTTATTTACGTGCTTGCTGTTAAGATACATTGAAGAATTAATCACTAAAACCTGAAGCTTATTTATAGAATCATAATGCCGAATCTTCTTCCACCCAGCAACGAACGCAGCATAAACTCATCCACATAACACAGCGAATTAATACAAATAAATGCAACGCCCCTCCCCCCCCCCCCTTGTTTCTTTCTCGATTCTGATTGCTCGATAGTCGATTCGTTTGCAGTGTTAGCCCCCGTTCCCCCAGTTACCCTCAGGAACCAAGCTCGGCGACCATGGTTGGTTCGGTTGTTTAGGTTACTGTTTGGAGCGTAATTTGAATGCCATATGTACAGGCAATCGTCTAAGATCAAGCTGGATCAGGGGATTATGATGCGACATCACGCACGACCTACACAATTAGTACATGCAACAGCATGTTTCTTCGCAACCTGAGTTATTTAGGTCAGTTTTCAAAGGCACCCCTGGGATATATATACTGTTTGACAACAATCTCTACCATCTGCTATATCACATTTAGATAAATAATCCTAGCAAAGAACAAAAGCCGGTCTGCATCATCAGTCGATGGCTTCAGCGCAAAAACTGCGTCTTGCCGTCGATGAGTATGATGCTTCAGTGTTGACCACAGGTTGAGGTGTTGGTTAAATCTTATAGTTGTGGCCGGGTTCTTAATTATAGCCGGGTGCTTTCCCAATCGTGAATTAGTAGTAACCGGTCTCTAGCTGTAGCCGAGCCAAAATGACTTGATTTTTAACCAGTAGCCCATGCTGCAAATAGAGGATCTACAATATTCACCGACCATTTAATACCTGCTTTGACGAGATGGTGCTTCAGTGATTAACCTCTTGACTTGCGCTTATTTTATCTTATATTCGTCTTATTTTTGTCTTATATGCGCGTCCAAATCCATACCTCGGTCAAATTTTGACCGATTTTTGAAGTCTGAATACACCATTCGAACCGTTCTTTCGAGAGCTATCCATTGGAGCTACTGTAGAGTCGCTAGCTCAAATAGTTTTTGAATGATTTAGCAAAAACTAAAACAAAACTAAAAATAGACCTTAAAAATTTGTTATGGAATCCACAGTTGGGAAAAAAACACTTATATCAAGAAAAATATAATTCTGAATAAGCATTGGCTTGGCTATGGTACCAAATATATTGGTAATAGAGGCTCTATGGTGAAAGTCATCCGCCTTACAATCGTGTCCGTTTATATTGAATTTGTGAGCCCATAACCACAATTCGCGTTATATTCAAGCCGCCTTACCATCCCATATCCCTGTACCAATGCAAGCAGCTATCTACAGACATCAAGTATCAACCTCCCTCAGCATTCCAACTGACTTCAAGTTTGAATTCTGTTGTTGTTCTAAATTTACCACTTCACTGCCTGACTACCACTAGCAAAATAATGCTGCAAGTCAAAGGGTTAAAGTGCAGTATGTAGCGAAAAATGCTTAGTAACTGTTTGCTAAAGCAGGGTACTGGCCTAATGGCTCAATGTAGGTCTAATCGGACAAATTACACGTGGCCTCATTCCGTATAGCGCCAACATACCATTGCTCTGCTCTCGAAGGTGTAGATACAACAAAATAGTCGAGCTATTTACTATTCTCTATCTAAGTCGTACTAAACAATAATAACATTAATGGAATAATTGTAATTCGATAAATTACTGAAAATTATCAAAATTAAAAGTAAATCGTTAAAACCAGTAATCAACTGCTGATCATAAACGAAGTTTTATAGTCTTCCAGAAATTAAAATTCGATTATTTTCATTAAACAAGGAAACACCACGAAGAAAATCATGTTAACGATTAGTCTTTTTTTAGGGCTGGATTTTCAAAAACCTTATCGAATTCGTTTCCAAACATACACGGACACTGATTCGCTCATTTGCCTCATCAAGTGCTCAAAAACTAATTTCATGCCATTCTCCAGATTGGTGATAAATTTTCTCGTGTAATCTTTGCTTTGCGAGTGGGAAGGCGTTCTGTTTTACGTCGCTTTACGAGCAACAGATAGTTTTAAATGAGCACACGGCGACTTAATTCAATCATCAAAAGCCGTGCAGTTTTAATCATTAACCGCAACTGGAGCGTTCCGTTTTAACAACTCTTGGCTGTTTGACGACGTGGGAAGGAAAGTTTGGTGGTAAAACTTAAAGCTATTGAGTCGCCCATTTGCCGACTCTGAACATAAAATGAAGGAGATTCGGGGATGTAAATGTATGCAAAGTCCACAAAGAGGTTCTTGTTTTCGAAGCAGATGCGGGTAAGTGCTGGAAATGGGAGGGATCTGAAGAGGATGTCCTTGAAGGCCACGTTTTGTGTTTTACACTTTACGGCAAGGGTTAAACAGGTTAGGGAGAGTCCAGGAACCTTTTACGCACACATTTAGGAAGACAATGATTAGTTCAGCTGATTACACCTAGAGGCCGCTGAGGAATTTTACTGGAGCGGTTCTTGCTGTGAAAGTTTGTATTCAAATTTAAGATAACGGGTTAAATCAAAAAAATGCTCAATTTCACACAAAAAGACGCTCTGCACCACTCACAAACTCGGCGAGCAGGACATCCGGCCAGAAGCGAGCAGGCGAGCAGCCTTTGCATTCCAGTGCGGGGAGAGAGTGGGGAGGGGGGCGGTTGTGGTGGAGGGCGTGAGGAGGTGGATGTTTGCTAGAACGGCGCATGTTACCCCGGGGTCAGGTAGTACGAATGAAAAGGGGTCAGGTAGTACGAATGAAAAGGGGTCAGATAGTACGAATGAAAAGGTTTAAAACTGTAAATCTTGTTTGGTATAGCACCCTCACATTTGTGTGTCTTAGCACGAAACTCCTCTCCAGATTTATTTTTCCGAGAACGGAGGTCCAGCCGGGAAATTTGCTGGAAAGGCGTTGAATGCTAAAGCAAACGAATCATTACCAGAAATCAGGACGCCTTGTCTGATCCAGTCTGGCTTCCCTTCAAGAGGATAGGAATAGCTTGGCATTCAAACCAGTTAAACCTAAACCTTCATTGCTAAATAAAAAAAATATTAAAAAAAAAACCTTTTAAAAATTATGCGGAAACATCTACGTTTGTTCGATCGAGACCATTTTTTTTTATTCGGAAAGCTTGATGTACTATCTCTCACATACCAATAGAGGTTTTTGAAAGATTGCTTTATTAATTTAAAAAAAAAAAAAAAACAATTTTGTTTACATTGCGTCGAAAATCCATACTATTTTCACCTAAACCACTAAACATGCTGGAACCACATGCTGAAATCATTTCAGTTGTTTGTATGCTTAACCTAAACAAAAAATAAGGTGAAGTTTTTTTTTTCATATTTATCTGTAGGGCAAGTAGTTTTGCTGCTGGAATTTATATTTTGGCTTCGGTACTAATCTTATTCCTATGGGCTATGGTCCAAGAGCCCCCAGTGGTCTGAGAGATGGTTATAGATTCCATAAAAACATGAGCAGCATTCGGCGTGAAAATTCTTGTCTTCTTTGCGCGAAATACTTCTCCAAAGTCATGTCGGTTTACGGTTTCGATTTCGATTTTTATTCTCGAATTCGATTTTTTTTATTTACAGCGTAATTTCGATTTACGATGTTCAGTTTTGCGATGTTCACGACATTACCTTCTATTTGGTGTAGTGATACTAGCTCCCATCACATTTCGCCACTCTACCTGTAATTTTGTTTGC
>JAHWFP010262040.1:0-13120 GCA_023313725.1 Lithobius niger
TTAAAGATCTGGGCATCAATTTCAACTTAGACCTTAAGTCATCCATCTACTGTAGGCTGATAACTACTTCAGCCTTTGCCAGACTTGCAATTGTTAAGAGGTGTTTTGTGTCCTCGAATAGGCATACGTTGGTTTGGGCTTTCAAGGTATATGTGCGACCACTGCTGGAGTATGCGAGTCCAGTGTGGTCGCCTTACCTCCTTCAGGACATTGATAAGTTAAAATCTGTCCAACGGTATTTTACGCGTTCATTGCGTGGCCTGCGCAACAGTTCTCCTGGCCAACGTCTGAGGTTACTTGGCCTCGAACCACTTGAGTTGAGGCACTTGAAGGCCGACCTAATGTTGACATTTAAAGTTCTTCATGGTCTGTTGCCTGTGGAATTGCCTTTTTTTGACTTCTGCACTACGGATATTACTAGGGGCCACTCTATGAAACTGAGGGTTCCGAAGTGCAACTTGGACTGTCGAAAATTTTTTTTTGCAAATCGGGTAGTGGCTCCTTGGAATTCCCTCTCCAAGGCTGCAGTCTCTGCTCCATCTCTGAGTGTCTTTCGGCGGGAGTTGAATTGTATTGACCTCTCGAGTTTTCTGAAAAGATCATATCTGTGATGCCGCATTGCACTTTAGTGGGACCAGTGTCAGAGGATGCCCCCGCAACCCTTCTGGATCCTTCCCCCCTAAATGGGGGAAAACCTTTATTATTATTATTATTACAAAATAGGAGTCTGGCGACGCTGAATCACTTGGTCTGCAGCTGGAAAACAAATCGCACAAAATCTGTCCTAGACGGCTTTGTGACAAGGGATGGCATCTGTAAGTGATGGTTACTGCATGGACACGCCCACGTCCTATGAGCATTTATGAGCTCCTGGTTTAGTTTAATCCTTCCAATTGTAGAGTTCCGACGTAAACGCCGTCTATATGCGTTACTCATCTAGAATAGGTTGAATAATGTTAAAAAAAATTGTGAGTAGTTATGTTCTATACCGTGATGAAAAACATTCATCATGTTCATGTCACGCCCTCCTTGTTGGTGAAAGCACACATTTTCAAAAAATAAAAGTTGTAATTTTTATTTCCAATACGTTTTGCTGACCTATGAAAATTTTTCCTTAAATCACACAGTGAACAATTACAAGTCACCATAAAATTTGTCGACAAAAGCTACAGGGCCATACGATTAATAATACATTGTACTGGCCGATTTTGTTATGTGCTGCATTTTACTGAAGTTGTACCGAATACCTACAAACTGGTTCCATAAGAAACAATTATTTTGTCTTGATGTGTGAGCCAACATAACAGGCATGTAAAACAAGAGTTAATTATATTAATGTACTGTAGGTTTGTGGCCTGTAAAAACGGCATTATACATGTTCAACACCTACAAGTAAGACATTAAAAAAAATTAGCAGAAACCTGAGATTTTCCTGCAATCTCCTTTATAACGCGATATTTTTAATCTACTAAAAGAAACGCCGTGGGATGGGCAATTTTCATAGTGGAAACGATGTAACTGACAATAGAGGGAGACAGAGTAGATTCTTAAAGGCGGGTTGCCACCAAATTAAAGGGCAATTACACCCATTTTGACAAGCATGTTTGACTTTTGGATCACTTACACAAAACTAAACACAAGAATTGCGGTAAGAATACGTTACTTACGTCCGATATAACAATTTAATTACTGCATCACCAAAACACAGCACGGAGGTCGCCATTGTTTTGTTGGAGCGTGCAGAAATTAATGCCGACAGACGGATCTCTTCGATTTCGACTCGCACCCGATTGAGATAGCTGTATTGACTGTGGGGAGCTCAAGCGTCTGACGGCCTTATCTGGTCACTACGCTGCCGGCCAGTTAAAGCCGTCAGACGCTTGAGGTCATCACAGTCAATACAGCTATCTCAATCGGCTGCGAGTCGAAATCGAAAAGTGACATCTGTCGGCATTAATTTCTGAGGTTTCCAGCAAAACAATGGCGATCTCCGTGTCGTGTTTTGGTAATGCAGTAATTAAATTGTTATATCGGACGTAAGTAACGTATTCTTACCGCAATTCTTGTGTTTAGTTATTGTGTAAGTGATCCAAAAGTCAAACATGCATGTCAAAATGGATGTAATTGCCCTTTAACGTTGCAGCATCTAGGCCTATCGAGTTCTCTCTCGCAGCAAGCAAACGGGAATGCATAAAGCAAAACTTTTAAACGCAACGAACAAGCCACGCAACACCTTAATAATTGAGTAAAAATTTGGTGCGACCTCGTGCACCTGGAAACACACTGTAAAGGTTAGTGATATTAGTGTCACTAGATGGCGCTACGAGATTTTCTTTACATTTTTCTTTAACCTTTGTAGCTTGCTCCCAGCTGCACGAGGGCGTACCAACTTTTCACTGAATAATTCAGATGGAATGTGGCTTGTTCGTTGTGTCAAAAGATGTTTCTTTGTGCATTCTTTTGCAAGCGGCGAGCAAGTCCTAGAGAAAACTACGCTCGATGGCACTTTATGCTCCAAACTTTCGTTTAATGGCAAACAGCGTTTAAGTGTTTCTTTTGCTGAACATCCACCGTTTCACACCAGCTACTTCCGGTTTATTTCTAGTTATGGAATTTAAGAAGCAAGTTGGCTTCCCTCCTTCTTTGTGTTTGTAATGAGCAAGTCTTCACTTGTAAAGCTAGAAAAACTTTCATAACACGGCTGGAATTTGATTTAATACTGGCATGTGACGATGAAGATTAGATTAGAAGGTTACCTTGACAAGAGATTGCTTCCACAGATACCCCCATGGAATATTTTTATTTTCTGAACTATCGGTTTTAAATTGAAAAATGTTCTTCACGAATAAAACCGAATAAAATGTTGTAACAAAACTCTGCTAACTATTAATATGTTACGCCTAAAACCAACACCACTGCAACTTTCTTTTACGTGGTTAACACCTAGCAGTTTTCTTCAAGGCCAGTTGTGCTCGCCATTTAACCGTAAGTTTATGTCAATCATTTTATCATCTACCGATATGGACATTCATTAGTCTGGACACCCATTTCGTTGCAGAGTAAGAGGGAAGGTTCAATCTTAGCCATTACACATCTTCACAGCATGGCTACAATTTCAAAACATCGATCCAAGCTAAATTCAGATCAACGGGAAACAAAAATAATAACGCAACTTCCGGTTACATGGCGGCCAGTGGTCTAGAAGATGGCTGCCTGGTGCAGTCAGGTACGATAAAATTGTAGTGTTGGATTAGAAGTACAAATATTAAAAAATAATTAATGCTTTGTACTTCTAGTTACAGCATTTTATTCTACATTTTATGTTTGAAGATGATTTGAATGAAAAAATTGAAACTTTCGAAAATTTGATGTCAGGATCCCATCCTGATGACATAGTGTTTATGGTATCCAGTGAGTAATGGAAGGTGTACGATTGAATGCCAGTTGTAGCAATTTTTTTTCTTTTCAATCTTTCTTCGTATACGTGAACTATACCACACAAGTACAACGGTTCTAGATGCTAATCTAATGGGAAAATTCGTGATCTTATGAACTTTTCCCATCAGATTAGCATGAAGAACCGTTTCGTGAAGCCAAATGTTTCTTAAGTAATTCGGGATCTTAACGTATAAAATCCTGGATGAACTCTAAATCAAACGTGGTTATTTTTAACAATATTAGTTTGAAGCAGTTTCTCAAAATGCTCTCGTTGATTGTGGACACATCTCGTGTCCGTGTACTAAGGTGGGTGACAGGCTAACTGTGATAACATAAGCTTCTACATAGTCAGTTACATGGAATTTATTCCTCAGCATGTACAGTATTCGTTATTGTAATCTGCATTTATTTACATTGGGTAAGTGTTAGAAGTTAATAGCATCCTTCAATGTTTCTGTCTCTTTCAGGTTTCCATTAAGAAACCTTCCATTAAGAAACCTTCCATTAAGAAACCTTCTGCAGTTTCTTGGAATGGCAGGAACTTGCTACTAGAAAGTTCTTCGCCGGAGTAAAATTATCACATCCGACATGTGTTATTTTCGTCTTTTCTTGTTATGTGTGAGCTAAAAAGAAACGAAATTAGTAGTAAGTTGGCACATCAGACTGCAGAGAATGTCTAAGTGCAGGGCATGTACGATAGCTAGCCGCAAAATTCTCACGTGATTAGTTTAGGCGTGCCAAACATCGAGTACCCCAAAAACTGAAAACATTCAATGATTCGGTTAATTTATTTGACTATGAACTCTATTGAATTTTGGAGAAACACAGGTTACTGGTATTCTTTATTTCATATCCTAACCCTTTATTTCGTATAGTCGCATTCTCTTCTGCCATTTCTTACGAATTGTTTAACTTCCACGTGTTCAGTCAAGTAGTCAACTGACTTTAAATTCCATTAATCTTAAGCTTAACATTATTTAATCCAATCCTTCCATGATCAATGCAGCTTTGACCACATTGTTCAAAGAGAAAGAAAAAAAATCATGTTACAGTATGTGGCTGGTTGTAATATGATTTCTTCCTTTGCAGGCAGTATACAGGTATTAAAAACAAACAAAAAAATATGCGCCATGTTAAGAATGTGAAGAATGTTATTGTCTAATTTTATCCAGACGTACAAAATAAAAGATATTTTAAAAATGTCAGGGTGTACAGCGTCAAATGTCCAGCCTGTACCAATATGCACCCCTACAGTGTTCTATTTTTATGGTTAGTTTATCACAATAACTGTTTTACACTATGAGTAAAAGCAAACATTTATAGGGTTGGGGAGGAGAATTTGTGACAGAGACCCATCCTGAAACGTCTTAGATACATTCGTATTAGTTCAGTCTTAGTTTATAGAGGGTGCCATGTGTTTTATGTGGGAGTTTCTACGCAGTTTTAAGCCTAAAATTAAACTAAACTAAACGAAACTAGCTTGTATTTAATTATTATTTATTCTAGCTTAGCTGTAATTTAGTTTACTTTAGATTTGGGCTGAAAAATGAGCAAAAATTACCAAATGGAACGCGTGGCGCCCTCTGAAAACTCGTACTGAACTTATAGGGACGAATCTAACGTGTTTCAATAGGGACTTTTAGAGTGACAAATTCTCCTCCCAAACCCTATAAATTCTTGGTAAAAGCAAAAGCTGTGCGGAGATTGGCCGTTCTTTCCATTCAAATAACAGAGTCCATACCAACCATACCAACAGAGTCCATTCCGACTGTGGTGTTAACTACGCTCTGAAAACATCCTCACAAATGCAGAAGCTGTTGTGTTTATTCCTACTTTTTCATGGTAGTGAGCTTTGTGTTACACGACGATTATACTTTATAGCCTAAGTGCACGCTAGAACAGAGTGGAAGCGAACAAACTAGCTACGAAACCTTCCCTTGGGTAAAGGGCACCGATCCAAACGTTGCGACAAAATGGAAGATCCAACTGAATATCAGGATGGTGCTCTCCTAAGGAGGCTAGATTGATCGCGTAACTCTTCTCTCACTGCACGGTTATCTGCAAAGGCTAATAGTAAAAACATCGCCTGTTTGCATATTTTTAACCCCTCCTAATGTAGCTTACTTTTCATTATTTGTATATGATTTACAGAAGAAGATTCAACAGTGATCTTGGTGCTGGCTGGTGTGGGATCATCAGTTACTTTGATTTTAGTCATCGTCATTTGTTACATTTGTAAAAGAAAACGGACACAAGCAAGGTATTATTTTAGAATTTTTTCAATTAAAATAATCAAAAAGTGAGAGTATTTGTTCAGCTTCAAAGCTGTAAAGGTTTCCACCAAAGATGTATAAAAAAACACGAATCTTCTTTTAAAACGTCAAGTCACTTGTTAAAAAATATAGTGCAATATCTTTTGTTAGACATTGTTTGTATTTTTGCTAATTTCGGGTATTTCAAATTGCAGTGTCTCTAGTCGCGGTTGGGCTGTAACTGTTTCAAGCCTATTTGGACGCGTTGCTGGGAGCAGAGTTCTGCGAGTGTGAATCGCGGCAAACAAAATAATCGTAGTTTTTAGGCAAACCTTTATTAGTTTTGGTTAGGATTAGCTAGTTTAGGCTAGGTTAGGTTAGGTTACCCCCGTTAGGTTCACTATAACACGCTGAAAGTCTAGTTTTCAACGAATTCACCAGGACCTGAGTCTTTATAAACCGTCACCGGGACTTGAGACACAGCCAATTCAAAATCTTGGGAAGAATATGGTGAATTTTCAACTGCACGAAGTTGATGAACTTGTATTTTGGTTGGAGTATAGTATGGATGCAACAGTATTAGTTTTAGAGTCTCACAAAACGTTCAGTCCTGCATCCATTAGTATGCACTGCATTCCAAATAAGCAGCATTCCATAATCCTATGTTCTTAATAAATGCCAAACATAATTCAAATGCGTATTGTTTCATTATTGGTTCTTCAGTGTCCAAGAATTCCTATTTATTATATAAGCTGTCACACAACGTTTTAAATTCTCTTGTAAGTTGAAAAGTAATATAGGAGTTCCCTGGAAAAAGGGCACTAACGAAAAATAAATGTTTTGAAAAAAGGGCAAAAAACTGAGAACTAGTATTTAATGCTTAATCTTTGAAAGTTAGCATTTTCTAATGAGATTTATATTCATGTTCCTTTTTAAAACACATTTTTGTAGCAGATATGCTCAGGAAAATAGGAAATTAGTGGAAAAATCGTCAGTGGCACGGGCAGTGGCCATGTTGAAAAGCAGTGCCATCTCGCAGCGATATCCGGCGTTAAATAAAAAAATTACTTGTAGAGCGCTTCAGTTGGTAGACTTCTTACCGTTTCTGCCTTTATTCCATAGACTGAGAGGTGCTCTAGAAGATTTTTTAGGAGACGGAAAAAGGGCACAAGTGACTTTATGGCCTTTTTCCAGGGAACTCCTTATATTGGAAACTTCAGTAACTTCATAAACTACGGCTTACACACACGAATTAAACCTTTGAAGTGAAATTGAACAATTCTGAAAGACTGTATTTCTTGAAATTTTGTTTATCATTAATTGTCCGTTACATGTTCGTTTTTACCCTTTTGTGAAACGGTTTTGTTTCTTTTGATTCTGATACTTCTAGGATTACCGTTCCACCAGCTACACATACACCCATGATGGAATGTGTGTCGACAGACGGGTATCTAGTGCCCATCAAAAACTCCTATAGTCCAAGTCCTAAAAAGCGATCTCATCCAGGAATACCAGAATTACCAGCAGATCATACCTATGAACGGATCAGTTCAACGGGGGAACGACCGAATTACGTGCCATTCTCTCCTCCGGCCAACGCACAATATATGGAAATGAAGTGACAACAATAAACATGATGAAGGAAACCGCAGCATGCCATTTGTCAAAATACATGGGGGGCTAGAAACAACATTATATTTGCAAATGCATGGAAGGTTGGAGCAAGATTACGTAAATCTAATGGCAGATAAAGCTGCTACAATAAAAAAAACATGCTGCTTCACGAATGGTCGGAATAAGGGCTGGTTTATGCAACAACAATTTTCTCGCTTACTAGCTTTTACTTGGTTATTACTGAATATGCTGGCTGCTTCTCGCCATTACCGAAGAATATGCCTTTCAAGTGTTCTATGCTTCGTAACCACGGCAACAACGCGGACGCATATTTCCTCCTCGTGCCTCGCGACATGACTACAATGCGTGCAACATGACAGCGCCGATTTATGACAACTTGAAAACAATTTTTACTGCTGTACAAGGCGACGGACATATTTCTGAATTCCGGTATTCGATGATTTGTCTTCGATTCGACAACCCCGAAATGGACGCCATGTTGGATTTTGAATTCTCGCTGCGAGTAGCTATTTATTCTGCCGTCGTTTGATCACTGCCAAAAGCTGTGTTTTCAGCGAGAATACCAAATTTGAAAATAGTTTGAAATGAAACAATGTTTTAGCAATGTTTAAAATGACTGTTGCACTTTGTTCTTTATCCACGTTGTTATTTACAATGCATTTAATTTGTTGCCTATTACCGTATTCATTTAACAGAAACAGGAAATTAATCGCAAATAAATAACGGTTACCTGTAGCAAATAACGTTCGGCGAGCGAGAAGGCCTCGTTGCGTAAACGCGTCCTTATGTCAGACAGCAATAAAACTGCTACGAATTGATGTGGGAAGTTTAGTCTAAGGTTGAGACATTTTAGGATCAACATCCGTTAGAAGGCTCAAACAGTTATTGCTGTCACGAATCTGAAAAGACTGAAGATAAGTTTTTTCCCTGGCATGCAAGTTCATCCGACACAATTGCAAATAAGTATCCGTTTGCTGGTGCCTTTCAGGTTAAAATGTTCAATGAGGCGTCCAACCTGGGAGCTTTCATCACGTCAAAATGGGTCCAAATCTCATGGAGTGGTGAGGCTAGAATAGATTGTCTAGTAAAGGCAGGGAGGCAAGACTAGGCACCAATTGACTTATTGGTTTGAGTTGTTGCATCAACGTAAACCACTTTGGATTTGATACACTTTGGATTTGGATTTTTGCTTTGTTTTCTTGTATAGATAATTTTGGTAGAATGAGTCCCATTTTGTGACTCACTTTTGATAAACCTTGATAATTTTTTTGTATGTTGGAAGTTTGTAGTTAATAGTGAAATTAAGTGCCCCATGCCTCAGTATCCTTGATGTCCTAGCTCGTTTTGATATTTAGGCACTTAATTTATGCGTTGAATTTGTAGCAAGGCGGGCAACTGGGTGGGCACATTGGGAGGAGGAAATATTGCCTCCCTGTAGCTTCTTCAGGACAGATTAACGGGACAGATTAAATCCTGAATCAAATAAATGCCAGGTAAGTAGGATGTAGGACAAGACTGAAGCCTTGGGTTCAACGCCAAACCTTAGTTAAACCATAAATATGTTGGCCAAATTTCCAACAAGCTGAATGGGCCAGTCGAGATTCAGCTTGGCAGAACGCGACTGACAGAGCTTTGGCTGGGAGCATGAGAAACCTCCAAAGATTGACAGAGGAGCTTAAAAGATGCTAATAAAATAGAGACAAGTCACTGCAAATAATATAAAAGGACCACGTTATTTCTAGTGTGTCACTGACGGCTTATTTCCGAAAAACTGTCCAACAAAGCTTCAGGAGAAGTGAACATTTTTTAAATTGAGAAAGTCAAAATCTGTTTTAAACTAATTGATTAAACATGAAATAGAGCAACAAAAGTGCATTGCGTCTTATTATTTAGTAAACAACCCCAAAAAAAACTTGTTAAGGATTCCCGCCAGTCTTTTCGGCTGTGTGAAGTCGTGATAGCAAACGCCAAGCTCTTTCGCCAAGCTAATCTCACCGAGTAATAGTTCGAAGGTTAAATGAAATATATGATAATTACTTACTGAGCAATTTTCAATATTTCATTTAACGTTTGAAGTCTTTAGTCAGTGGGATTAGCTTGGCGAAAGAGCTTGGCATTTGATATCACGACTTCACGGCCGAAATCCTTAACAATCCTTCACGGCAGGAATCCTTAACATGTTTGTTTTGGGGTAGATATCAGATCTTTTTGTCCAAATTTATGAAATCCATTTTTGTCTTAGTAATTATGAGATGGAAACACCAATCTAGTTTTATGGTCCATTTTTATTTTCGTTGGCTCTCGTTACATTTTGAGGACACCAGTCACATTTTTTTCATGTGATTACTATTTCTTATTAGTACTGCAGACGCAGAGATTTATTTAATGTTCAGTTTGGCTTTGTTGCATAATAACAATGTTTATTGTAATGTAAAACAAGCAATTTGGTCGTTTAGAGGTCCTTAACCCCTGAACCACTTGACCAATTAGAAGCGGCCTTATGAAAAGGGCACATCTTCAGAGCAATATCTGTAAAATGAGCTAAGAACCAGTTTTATTCTCCGCATGGAAGAATTTATTTTCCTCATACAAGAAATGGCGTCACTAGTAATTAGAATTAGGCAAATATCATCGTTATTCATGTCGGTTTTTTCAACAAGAAAACTGTAAGCTGTGTCATTAATAGTAACTTTTATGTCGTCAGGCGACCAAAGTCTCCTGAACAAACAAGTTTCAGCATTTTCCGTCGCATTGTTATTTATCCTCAAATGGCTGAAAACAGCCAAACTGCCTTTGCTGTAAAGACATAACGTGTTTAGTGTTCACCATGGTCATATATATCTTATCTGAATAGGTGTATCTTGGCGGGCGACACAGTAGCGTGTGTCTTGATATTGTTCATTTGTTAGTATGCTGTGCAAGAAAGTGTGCACATAATACACAAACAAACGTTTTGTATTTACACATACACTGTCGTTCGTGATGCGGGGGTACGAATTACAAGTCTGGGACCTACTTCAGCTTATCCAGACAATCTTCAACCAAAAGCATTTAAAATGGATATGGGATAAAAGTATCAAGTGAAGATCCGTGGGCGAGTTCCAAGTCTGTTGTGATAGTGTGTACTATAGTCGTTCACACTGCTTGCATATCTCTTTCTCCATTCCCTTTCAATTCAGGGAAAGTGAGTGCTTAAAGATTAGCTATATTTTGGTAGACGTGTAACCGACCCAGTCCAAAACTGAATCTTCCTAGGATCATCCTGAACATAGCACCTTAAATTTTCGTTGTCTTTTAACCTGTGAAGCAAGGCTGATCAAAGTCATGATGTACCCTTCAAACCTTTTCTGCACTTGGTTTTCCCATCAAAATGTCGAAGAGAGAGTTCACCACACTACAGAATTTTCTGCTCACTTTTTCTTTCGTTCTTGTTCCTTTCATTTCCGTGTACGGAGTTTGAGTCACTGACACAATATCGGGTGAATTTAATCCAGCGGAACGATAACTCATATGTTCACAGAAGTTTTCTGCAGGCATTTGAGGTAATGGTGGAACTAGCCTTCCTAGAATATTCCTAGGATCATCCTATGGACATAGCACCTAATATTTTCGTTGTCTTTCAACCTGTGAAGCAAGGCTGATCAAAGTCATGATTGTACCCTTCAAACCTTTTCTGCACTTGGCTTTCCCATCAAAATGTCGAAGAGAGATTTCATCACACTACAGATTTTTTTGCTCACTTTTTCTTTCGTTCTTGTTTCTTTTTATTTCCATGTACGGAGTTTGAGTCATTGACACAATACCGGGCGAATTTTATCCAGTGGAACGGTAACTCATATGTTCATAGAGGTTTTCTGCAGGCATTTGCGGTAACGGTGGAACTAGCCTTGCTGAAGGTGGCTAGCAAGTCTTCAGTGCCGTTCTTCCGTTTGATAGTCATCCTTTGAAGTTTTTCTGTGTTGAGTTGTTATCAATTACGGAAGTGGATCGTTGAACCTATGAGAATGAAATCAATTTAAAATAAACAAATTTGCCAAGCTGAACGACAATGTAGTGGCAGACAATACAATACAAACTGAATTGGGCTGTCACTCCTTACTCCTAACGAAACTCTTTAAAAGCCCTGATACTACTATACTTTGACTCCTAGCATTTGCGAATGCTCAGAAAACACAGGACACCAATCAATGCCAGAATCACCGTGGATTTCCAATGGCCAAGGAAGGATGGATGATGAATATTCATTTTTTAAAATGAGGAAAAGAAGCTTAAATGACTAAATCGCTGGTAGTATAATGCAACTCTCTTGTACGTATGGAATCTTCGTTAGTGGTGCAAAATGTGCAGAAAGGACTCAAGTGCACTCCAGGAGCCCGTGGCATTAAAGCTTACATATTTTTTTTCTTGTGGGCTGACAAGTGTAAACCAATCATTAAACCGGTTTAAAAAGGGGCTAATAAAAAAAAAGTGTTAGGTTTAAGGCATATGGTACTTCGAAAAGTTAAAAACTACGTAAGAAACAGAATAGAACTAAGATAACAAAGTTAGGCCTTTCTTCTAAGACTAAAACGATAACAATTTGTTGATGATAGAAACTTCGTGGTTGAAACTGGAAAACTTCCTATCAATGAAGGGTTTATATATTGTTCAGAATAGGCCGGAGGCAGCTTCTGATAGTCTTGGCTGCCTCTCAAAATACTGTGGATTGAAGATTTGGTGAGAATTTGCAATGGTATGTTCCACGATTAGAATGCAGCCTGTTTGCACGCGTTACGTCATGTATCCCTCCTCCAGTCTCCTAAATCGGCAAACTGGCATCAACTTGATGAAAGAGTAGTAAGTACAGTCAGTGCTTTGTGAGAGGGTTGTGGCGCTGCTGCCTATTTATTTTTTTTTACTAATGAGCCCGATAAAAGTGCTGTCATTTCTTAAAGAATCTTCTTCAGAAGCGTGAATAAAAAACCGGATAAAGCATCGAGAGAGGCAGCCATGGTCATTATTAACAATATGGTGCATCAATCGACACAAACCACAACTGAGATTCAATTTAAGATAAATCATACACGGATAAAAATCACCAATTTGGCCATTAACAAGTAAAATGAAACTTCAATCATATAACCCCTTTTTTTATGGCACACTTGACGTTTTTGTTTGTAATAATTATATGTGATTGAAGTCCTCTTTCCAGCAAAACTAAAACTATTAATTTGTCCGTTCCTATTCAATTAATTTCGACCAAACGTGGCCAGATAGTAGATAGGTATGGAAGGTATATTTATGCCTACTTTTATCAAATTCCGTGCAAGAATAAACGTAGGGAGCCACACGTAAATTTGAAAACTGTTCACTTGTTGTTGTTGTTGTTCTTGTGTGACACGGTTTCAGAAAAAAACTACTGAATCTACCTAAAACTGAAACATGATCTAAGTCAGAAATTTCCTTGGGCTTCATCCTCACAGAGACCACTTTTTCTATTGGTCGAGCCATTCCGGAAAGTTACATTGTTTTAACCATTGTTACAATTAGGGAACTTTGCCATTCAGCAAACGCCAAATTCATTCTAAGTGCACGTGTTATGTCTTTGCTACAAAGTTGATTGTTGAAGGGTAAAATGAAAGAATGCACAATGCACACTGGAATGTGCAGTGAAGCGCAGAGGTTGAGCGCCGAGGTTTTGAGCCCACTGGAACTTTCCGTTTATGGGAGAGAGAAAGTGGGTGGGTGATTTGTACGCAGCGGAGTACACGGCGCAATTGCGGTGCTACAGTGATGGCTGGTGGGGCAATGTGCAC
>JAHWFP010262058.1:0-14206 GCA_023313725.1 Lithobius niger
GTGGTCGATCGACTCAATAAAGGTTCAATCTGACAAGACATCGGGCCCGCCAAACAGGAGCCAGGCATGAGTGGTCGATCAATCTGACAAGTCGTCGGGAAGAGTGCCGGGAAAATGTCTCGAGAAATGTGTCCCGGGAAATGTGACCGGCCCCGTGCATAGCACGGGCTTCCTCTAGTATCGTAATAATCTCCAATAAAGCAAGTAACGTATCGCGACAATCATGTGGTCAAAAAAAAATCATTACAGCTCATCCCTAATAAGGTTGCAAAGTAATGGTAATATACATGAAACCACTTACTTTTGAACCTTACTAGACGCTTTAAAAAGACATGCCTTCTCCCGATTTTCGAGCACCCTGCGCATATGTAACTTTTGCAACATTTACCTACGTTTAAACGTAGTAAAACCGTCTTGCACGTGGGGAAAAAAGGAAAATACAAGCGTTTGCAATATTTGGGTAAGTTTGAACTAATGTTGCAAATGTAAGTCGTACACGAAAGCCACCATGGAGGCTTAAAGAGAATGAAGTCTACTGAAGTCATGTTTCCACTACAAGAAATCCTTACCAGGCTTCCATTATGGAGCGCGACACATGCACAAACCCTCCTCTTGCAGCAAGCTGCTCGATTTCGTTTGTTTACTGTTTAGCAACCAAACCTAATCTTGTCTGATGCCACGTTACCTAGCAGTAGGGACCGGAATCAGGAGAGGATAGGTGACAGTTTATTTTCCCAACCCCAGGTAAATCTAGTACCCTCATAACATTTCCGTCTTCCATACTTAGCATGTTCACACTAAATCCACAGACAGCATCCTCCTTCGGTTAGGAAAGGAAGAATAGGAAATCCTTATAGTGGAAACTAAGTTTAGAGGCACCAAAGCTGCCCCAAACACACGGATTCGAACCCGGGAGCCCTACAATATCTCAGGCGGCAGAAATAATGTCTCCGGACTAGATCCCATAGAAACTAACAGAGGCTGGTAGTCTCTCATGCTGCATTCACTATCAGGGACTTCGCTGGAGTTCCCTATCCAGTCACTAAGCTGTTAAAACTTCTTCAGGAAACACGATTGAGAGGTTCCGCCCCTCAACGACGGTCACCAGCCAAGTCTCCTAAACAGAAAACTAAGGATGTTTACCATAAGAGAAGACTTTGTGTTGTGCTCTTTATTTCCGAAAACATGGCAGTCTGAAGGCAGGGAACACAACGTTCTCGATGCCGATACAGATTTTGTTCAGGATGAGCTTAAATGTTGCACTTCCGTTTGAGGAATTCCAGCAGTCAGCAGACAGTTCTCTATCAGCAGTGTTCAAATGTGGTATCTGTAAAGAATCGCTGAGAAATACTGATTCCGATCCGATAGCATACATTGAATATCTGCAGATATACCGATGTAGCATCTGCCTCTGTGCACTTTACAGAATATCCATTACGACTGAACTTTCCAAGGCACTAAAAATCTAAGAAAGAAAGGGAAAAAAAAGAGATCCCTTCTAATAGGAATACGAGTTTAGTACTCTTACTGCAGTCTAAAGACGCATAAATCCTTCCGGTATGTCATGCAACTCGTTGAGAATAGCGTTTGCAACATTTACACAGGTTAGAGTTTATGTCGCAAAATCATCTAGCACGAAAGAAAAAAACAAGAAAATGGCTGTGTTATGTGTACACTCGCAAGAGTTGTATAAATTTCATGTCGGTTGTTACATCGATCGGTTATGTGTACACCACCAAGAGTTGTGTACAATTCATGTTGGTTGTTACATTGATCGGTTATGTGTACACAAGGAAAAGTTTTATACAATTCATGTTGGTTGTTACATCGATTGATAATGTGTACACTAGCAAGATTTGTATACAATTCATATCGATTGTCACATCGTTCGGTAATGTATAACTAGTGAGAGTTGTATACAATTCATGTTGGTTGTTACATTGATCAGTTATGTGTACACTAGTTAAGAGTAGAACCAGGTGCAGTTTTTTTTTTACCCAATGACTCAGATATGGTGACCCAAAAGACACAACAGATCTGGCCCGACTTGGACAAACGGATTGAGGTCAATTTCTGACGAATTAACAAAACTGTCAAAGCTCACAACGCTAGTCATAACAAGTTCAGATGAGCAGACGGTTTGTTGTCTATGTTGTTGCACAATAACAAAGAAACATTAAATAATAGTGATTTTCTTCGTTTATTATTAAAACACTGCGCATTTGTCATCCTTTTCAGTGTTGCCAACAAATTATAATATTTTAAAAATATCAGGCCAAAAAAAGTCACAGAATCATCTGGTGTGACCCACTGACCAGGCTGCTAAATTCACCCGAAAGATCCAGTGGCCTGATCTGATTCCAACTAGTCTTTAGAAATATTTCACATTTCCGTACAAGTTCTAATTATATACTCTTTTTAATCTAAACTTCAGAAGTGATTATCAGTAAATAAGTTAACGAAGGACTCGAATTGTCACGTTTATCAAACCACTTTGTTTATTGTTGATTGTTCTCATTCGTCTATGAAGCTACGCGTCTTAGGCTATGTAGCTTTATCAACGTTAAGATAAGGCCCAGCCCTTAACACTTAAAATTATGAAATAAGAGATTTCTTAAATCTGACAGCACAGCGATTATCATGAAGGATATGCAATAAAACAGAAACACATGGGCAGTAATTGGTAGAAAGTGATACAACAATCGATAAAACGCCTATTAATTATAATAACTAGGAATACAATTAGAGTTCTGAAAATCACCATTACTCAGCCAAGCGAAAGATGCAATAGTTAATTTTATATAGTATTCTCATTTAAAGCTTACCTATGTTATTTCTGCCCAGTGCTCTACCTAGAGTTTCAGCGTCCCAACTTACCTCTAGGATTTCTATACAGGACTCTTCAACTCGAATTTCGCCCCTTCCCAGGGCCGGTCACAGGATTCCCTGGGCTTCCGCCTTCTTTTTTTGCTAGGGGATTCAGGGGGAAACACTCCCAGAGGGATCCAGGGCAGCCAACATATTTTCCGTGTCTAGATGTGTTTGGTGGAATTTGCAGAGGTTTTCAACACAAAACTACCTTTTAAATTATATGAAATTCTACTGAAATATAACGTTAGTGCTTTATCGAAAAGTTCTACGACTGAGCTCAAGTCGAAATTTCACGGGATCGGTGCAAATTGCCCCCCCCCCCCCCCACCGGACTCAATTTTTGAGGCAATCTTCGAACGCTTGCATTTCATGCACGAAAGCACATTTATCACGAAACGTGAGCCAAATAGAAGCAAAATTCCGAACGTTGTTGTGTATCAAACAGACAAATACATACACAAAATCCAAATCCAGTTGATTATTCGACCTAACTCGTTTCGCTCGCTCAGCCAATATTTTTATTATGTAGCGTACTAGCCTAAGTTAGAGAAGTTTCGATGATACTGTATACCATCTAATTTTAACCACTATAGAACACAAATTCATGTTGGGTCAAAGTTTAACCAAAAATCTTACAACTCAAAAAAGGAAATAAACAAGGTTTTCATGTAAGGTATTGCCACTACAATGTTCTTCGCATTTTTAGCCCAATTTGAGCTTTTATTTCCATAGAGAGTATTGACTCGTTTGTCGTTGTTTGGTTCTTATTTACAGCTGTTCCCAGTCGTCATTTCAAAATTGGCAGCCACCCCGTTAATTTGTTTAGTATTGACGGAATCGATTTTAAGGTGCCCTGGAAACTAATAGTGATTTCATAAGGAATAATGTTTGACATAAAAGTCCAAAACGCAACGTAAATAAGTTTGCATCTGTATTTATTTAACTCTTGTTCAGCCATCGGTTTTCCATCCACTTAATCATAGATCACGAGTGTGCGCCGAGCCGTGTGGAAGCAAACCACAATGGCTACTTCACAATAGGTGGCTGCGTGGAAAACATTATTACGGACTTTTGAGATGGCGTGACAGGGAATCGAACCAACGAATTCCTGGTCACCACTCGGACGCTCTAACCCATATCTCCCCTTCCTTTACTCCTGTATAATTTGCAGCTATTTGTTTCTTAAAATTCTTCTCTGTTTCATGGCAAAAATAGGCCTAAGTGCGGTGACATCGGCAGTTGAAAGTTGTGTTAACATCTGTCAGAATGTTAACGAAATTATAGAGTTAGATGTAATTACAGTAAGGGAAATAACCGAGGGATTCCCACATAGGTAATGTTTTTTTGTTTTTTTATCTCTAGTTTCACTCTTTGAGGAATGGTAGTGCTATCTATTCGGTTCCTTGAACAGAAACCTAACTGTTCAAGTTTATTTGCAGAAGTTTGAATTTCAATAACATTTGATAATAATAATAGCTTAATTTCGCACATAAGGAATCCACCTGCGCATCCACCTGCGCTCTGCACACAATTAAAAATTTAACCTAAGGGGAAAAAAACTTTAAAAAAAATTAAAATCGTAACAGGAATTTAAAAATTCATTAACCGCAATATTCAACTTATAATTATTTAGGCAAAGCATTCCATAACGTACTTTTAACAACTTCAGGAACTTGCTAAAGTAAAACTTAATTGCAGCAATTCTCTCTCGAATGACCCACCCCCACTGGCAAAATTTGGAACAGTTTTATGGTTTAAACTTCATTGTTTAAAAAAAAAAGGCTTACATTGAGGATAACATAACACACATCATGACAGTAACGTAGCCACCGGAAACGCTCGTTACTTTTGCATGTAGATTACAAAGTAGAACCCATAAATAAACTACACACACGTGTTCACAACCGAAATTCCTCTCTTTTTTTTTCTTTGGCCTTAGGGTTAGTTTCGCAACGACTACTACAATTTCTTAACTCCACACAGTTAATCCGAAATCCCGTCTTCCACACAAGCCAATATCGCTCAATGCCTCTTTACCACCAACTACCAATAACATGAATTTATTACTACATCAGCCAAACAATGAAAGAGAAATCCAAAAACAAACAGGGCGGAACAGTCATTGCCACTGTGGAAAGGATGCCAAGAGAACAGAATCCTCCATCACTATCTAGCGCCACTTAAGACCACAAGCCGTTGTAGCAATCGACCAAGCTTCGAAAAAAAACAAGTATAACTTGACTTTAAAACAAACCTAACGTGTAATTAGTAAGCTTATCATTCTTTAATAAGAAATGATGCCAAAAAAAATATTTTTTTTCTAAGCCGGCTTCATGTAAAAATAAAAAAAAATTTCACAAACGGAAAATTTTTTTAAACTATGGCATAAAAAAATGTTTCATGCGTGAAGAAAAACCCATGCGAGCGCTTCTGAGAACCACTTCGCGACCACTCCTGATTACCATTTAATAAACTTTTAGTGGCCTTACGTCTTTAGTGCACCATCGCGCTTCAAGTAGTGATCGCTACTGCTCCTGATAACCGCTTTATTAACTTTTAGCAGCCTTACGTCTTTGGTGCACCATCCCGGTTTAAGTAGTGGACGCGACCACTCCTGATAACCATTTAATTAACTTTTAGTGGCCTTACGTCTTTAGTGCACCATCGCGCTTCAAGTAGTGATGGCTACCTCTCCTGATAACCTCTTTATTAACGTTTAGCTGCCTTACGTCTTTAGTGCACCATCCCACTTCAAGTAGTGGTCGCCACCACTCCTGATAACCATTCAATTAATTTTTAGTGGCCTTACGTCTTGGGTCCACCATCCTGCTTCAAATAGTGGTCGCGGGCAACCAGCCTGTTCTGTCTTTCATCTCCTTTCACCCCTTATACGTGAAAGGGTCATTTTCAAGGACAGTGACGTAGTTTGATCTTGCGTCCTCTTGGACTACAGACCCAAGTCTCTACAATTTGGCTGTACTTCGATTCACAAGGTTCCCTCTTGAAGTTTGATTTTTCGTCGCTGGACTTAGGGACGTCATGTTGTGGAATGGGTTAAACTGCATGCCACACGGGTTTTGAAAGGCGCTAACTAATTTTCGGCGAGACGAGCAGTCGGGAGAGAGAGGAACCAACCAAAGCAAGGTGAAAGTGGCATACTGAGGAGTAATGAACTTTTCAAGGTTACGAAGCCATCAGCATTACCAGACTGGACAACTTGGGCAACCTATATTCCGGCCGGCCCTAAATAAGTTTTCAATGTTGAGAAATAAAACCAAAAAAAAGAAGGAAAAAAGTCAGCAAGCCGTGTCTCCTATCAGCAACAACTTTCTCCCCATCACATTAGCTTGTCTTCCACCAATTCCATCCTCCTAACCCACTTATTACAACGTGATTTCAAGGAAAGTAAAAGAACATCGGAACTTCTAATGGTTTTCTTTAAAGGAATTATAATACGGTATTATACTCTTATGAAATAAAATCTTGGTCTTTTTGAAGTGAACTTAGAACAAAAGCAAACGCAGAGGTCCATGCTTACAGAAAGGGCCACTTTAAATTCCTAAGTTTTGCACCAAAGTAACACCAAACTAAAAGTATTTCAAAAACCGGTTATGAACGACGGACACTCATAAATTCTGTGCTTGTTATTTTTACATTAAAAAACCTCAAGTGCAGCTTTCGTAACGTTTTAAAATTTCTCATTACTGCTTGTTACTGAATTTATGTAGGTTAATCAGTTTAAAAGAAAGTTTTAAAAAAGATTTCTTTCAAACTTAGGTTGAAGAACCAGAAGGTTTAGAAACAGGAAAAAAGAAAATCTATGGCTTCGAACCGGGAACCCTTCAATATGGTAGGGGGTCGAGAGAGCTGTTGTCCGGAATGGATCCCAAACCTGTGAAGCAGTTTGATAGTCTCTCACACTTCCCTGAAAGCCAGGTTCCTTTTTCCACCCAAATCAGCTTCCCCATAGGCAGGTATGCAGAGGTCTGCCACAGCACAGCCATCAATTCTTAGTAACTGTAATATTAATTACTAGTTGTACCCTGGCGTAACATACGCCGGTCTAGCCGATTCCCGCTGCTTCAACTCGGCTCTAATAACAGTCAGCATTATTGAAGCAATAGTGTTTGTTTGTAATTGTTAGGGTGCATATCCGTTCTCATTGTCGGCCGCTCGCCCTTTTTCTTTGCTACCGTGGGAAGAATGAGCCCGCTCGCCCTCTTGCTGATTATTGAAGCTTTGTTTAATCCTGATCCCTAACAATCCTTTTAGCTCTGCTCCTAAGCGAAATATATATATAGAAGATAGATTTAGTGAATTACTCCCATGTAATTCAACACATTCGTTAATATATCAGAGCATTATCCTTGTTACTTACTATAGCTAGGTAGACTACCAGTATCCATAGAATATTCAGCGTAGCCAGAAAGTGTTTGCCCCTGAAATCTCGGCACGGCCTACTCCCCCCCCCCCCCCCGAAAGACCTTACATTTTTTTTTCAATATCCATAGTTAAAAAAAACGTTTTCCCGTAAAAATAAATAAAAATAATTTTTTTAACTACCGTAACAGCTCCATTGTTACACACATATACACGTACCATTTGCTACTTGAAAAAAAGTCAGCACAAAACTTATTTAACAAGCAACAAAACAATAAGTTTGATTGTTGCAACTCACGACACTAACTGTAAGACGTTTATTCCTGTAAGAAGAATTCCTTAGCTTAGAGTAAAGAGTAATGAATGATTACAGTGTAACACGTAGTAAAACCAATAAATTCCGTCACCCTCGAGTTACCCCAAACTTTTTTCACCCCAAAAATTTTCCACCCCAACGCCAATCAAAACCTCTAGATCTGGAGAGAGAGGGGGGGGGCCCAATCTGGTAACACTGAGAATATTGCACAATTTTCTTGACTTCTGAGTAGAACCTAAATTAAGGGTTGCTGTTCTTATCTCTCAGCTCCAGGAAAGCAAAGATTGCACAACTGTGTTCTGCTCGCTGACAATAAAAAAAAATGTTCCAAGTTAGATGCAAAATTGCAAAATGTGTGTGCTCACACTACAATGTCGTAAGCACCAAAATGTATAAAGGGCAACTGCTTATTTATAGTTTTCTTCAAAATTCAAAACATGGCGGCTTACAAAAACTTGGTAAATAGAGGAATAACTATCTTTCCATCCGGATTCTTTCGTCCGACCTTTCTTTTTTTGGTTTTTCTACAATTACTTAAAACTTGTTCTACAGCTCCAACCAGTATAGTGCACGACAACCCATGAACTCTTTACCTCCCAAACAGGTTGGCGGACTCATCTCAATTCGGTCACTTAGCTTCAACTAGTTGGCTGACATAAGAAAATGAAGCTGAATCTAACTAGTCCCAATTTGAAATATACGGAAGTTTGCTCGTAAACTGTAGTCACAAAGTTTTCGTCCATCTTAATTTTACAAACATCGTCAAGTGGGGAAGGAAAAAATCACGCTGCACAAGGAAATCTTAACATGGAAACTCCTAGCAATCAAACATCACAGACAATAATATTGAAGGCTACCTAATGTTTCCCCTTCCTGAAAATTGTGCTGACGATGTGTTACCACATTCGAATTGTAGATATTCCACATTTCACCCAAATTAATATATGATGCATTTTTCTACACATTTTTTAAATCCCGGCAATGGTAGCCATTGTCTCGACATGGCAAATATTACAATATATGTGTTCCTTCACGACCAGTATAAATACCTGACACAGGAATGGAAAGATCCCCTAAGCCAAGAGAACACAAAATCTAGTCTCTGATATAGTGTACATGTCGACTGTATCACAGTGAACTAATGTTCATTATTGAATATGACAAGTCCCCTATGAAATGGCAAATGTTAACTTCTAGATATAACGGAAAAGACAAAATTCCTGGTCAGCCTCTTTGCTAAGCCATCCGCTTTCCGCTGTATCTTTAGAGAATGGACGTTATAAAACATGAAGTTACTTCCTTCACGTAGCCTACAAACACTGTGGCGAATTTTCGTTCAAACATGTTTTCCATCCTGTTTGATCTCTTTGCTGTGATCCTCGACCAACTCGCGTAAGTGATGTACCCTTACAGGAAGCAAAAATTGGCACTAGCCACTAGCCATCTGACGAAAATGCGTTCCGTCGGTGCGACTAAAAAATATGAGCGCTAGTGGCCACATCGACCATAGGATTTTTTAATGTGTGAAAATTAATTAAGGAGACCCCCTCCACTTCCCCAACGCAACACACACTTGTAGACTTTCAATATGGGAAGCAATGATGAAATGGGAGTAATTGCCACAACAAGGTAAAACTGTTATTGTCAAGTAGGCTATAGCTTCCACACCAACCTTATCTCCGCAACAATCTACTACCGCCTCTGTCCTTTTACTGCAACTATAATACATGCAGCAATTCAAACTGACAATCACAAAATATTTCTTAAAGGACGGTCCTTCGGGTGCACGGGTAGTTGCGAGCACAGGGACGTCAGATTCGATAGGCGTCTTGGTCCCAGCTGTACATCTCTGGCTTCCTACAGACCCGGGTTCGAACCTGGGATGGGAAGAGTATATGCACGGGTTTTTCTCCGGTTGTTTCCAGCCCGTTGTATGAGGGTTTCCTTTGGGTACTCCGGTTTCCTTCCTCCTGCGGCAAAAAACAACTGTTTACGATGGTGGTTCCTTCCACTTAACATCTGCCGCTCGTGCCTTCAAAAAGCTGTATATAGCTTACTGGCTGACAACCTCTACTTTATTCCATTCCTATCCTCTCAGTATTTTCGGATATCCAAAGTAAACAGAGCTTTTGAATCATTTACATCTACGATGGAATAAAATTAAGACTAGCAAAACCGTGGAGAAAAATTAGGAAAATGAACGCATTTGCAACACTCAGTTGCTGCAATTGAACTGATGATGCGAAACACTTTGCACAGGAAAGCCACCATGGAAGAAAACACATTTTAAGAGAATTTTTTTTCGTGTTTGGGTGGGTGGAGGTTTGTAGCTATAGGATGAAGTTACCTCTTTTGGGCGATTACAATTTTGCTGTAGCGAGTTAACAATTTTTAGCTACCAGCCACTGGATGTCACGTCAAAAAGTCAGTTTAGTCTAGCGGCCAATTTCCAGGAATACCAGTAAAAACCCCTAACAAATGGTAACGCGCAGACCATACAACATTCTATTACGGACGATGAGTAATAATTTAATTGCGTTAATTTTATGATTCGATCCTGTCAGCAACCTGTCTATGCCAGACGCCAAGTCTGTCACAAACTCACATATGGCACACCTGAAGGTGTAGCTACGTGGATTGGGGGCAAGGAATTGTGTTGTCATCCAAGCTTATTTATTTTATGATTGGCAAGTACCAGTAAGGGCAGAAAGTATCAATTTCTTTATGTATTGCTGAACCATACCCTTTATTTTTTGCTGCAAGGAGTAAATAAGGATACCCTCCTTATGACAAAAAAGAAAACCCTTGCTCGTGGTTTTAAAGGAGAAAGATAAGACATTTTCAAAAAGCCAATTTTTTTTTTACCCAAGCTAAAAGCCAAATATGTTGCTCAACTGATTATGATAAAAGAGCAAGAAAAGTTTAGAGTGGTAGAACTTGAGCCATGGAAAAGAATAGGCTGATCCATTAAATGTTCGTTTGAGTGAAAGAATTAGCCACCACATCAAGGAGCAGGCCATTCCGCACGCGGTGCCCAACACGTAGCTCAGGAAAAAAGAAATGTCCAGTATTGTTAAGGCCCTTACCTCATCAAAACACCAGGCACGACAACAGGGGGGGGGGGGGGGCCACAAACCCCAAATACCTTTGCATATGGGGGAATGGAGGGGGGGACACACCTTGATAAACTGGCAAAGACAAGAAGCTGAAACTTTTTCATAGGCTGTTCAAGAAACGATTTACAATTATGTTTTCATAAGGAGCTCACAACCAATACTTACACTAAAGCAAAACCAGAAACCAAAAGGGGTGATATACAAAAACCCCATAAGGGTAAAGGGACCCATCAAGTTTTCACCATAGAAAGTAGTGATATCAGAGCCAAAACGACTGCCACCAAGTTTTTTGTCCCAACCATTATCACTCATCCTAACTGACACCTCTGTGATCGTCAGTTGCTGGAGCAATAACAGTTTGGACCACAAACCTGGTGGCAGCCATTGTGGCTCTGATATCACCACTTTCTATTGTGATATAATGGGTTCCTTTATGCTTATGGGGTTTTTGTACGAGTCACCTGTGCACTAGTACAAAAAGGTCGAGACTCGAGATCTGCATGCGCACTGAAAATGGCAGAAAAAAAAACACAGGTATTTTACACAAAAATTACAGCAAAAAAGAGACCAAAGCAAGTCGTTTTGTTACAAGTAGGTAGATAGTTTCCTATGGGTCTTCTACTGCTAGGCATCACAGGCTTTGGCCTTTACTGACTTCCCTTTTTATAACTTTTATAAAACTTTATCATTATTTACAATCCATTTCAAGTTCAGTTACCACGTTTTACATTTCACTTTTACTTCATTACCGTACAAATTGTTTAATTTCTCAAGTTCGCTTGGTAAAGAATAAAATATTGTGGAGTATAATTTTACACGTTCCTTTTTTGACCATCAACCTAGTTGTTTCTCCAGGTTGAAATTTCTTATCGTTTGAAAACAGACAAAGAGAATCCAGTCCGGTTTTGTGCTTGTTAAATTTTGTATCATATTTTTGTTTCTTCTCTTAGGTAGTTCATTTTGTTCAATTCTCTACGTTTGCTAATGTGAGCTCCATTGTCCATCATTTCATTAGAACTTTTATCGTTGAAACAAAGATTGTTCTTTGGCATGGGCTGGTATTCTGCATTCTTTGCAATCTTTTTGTCAGGTAGTCTGTTGCGAAACCATAAATTTCAATACCGTATGTCAAGTGACTTGTGACCCATGAATCAAGGACAATTTGTTTTTGGTATCCAGGTGTTGCATAGTATGATAAAGTCTAGGCAAGTTTTTTCTCCATTTTTTAAATAAAATTTTCGATGTGAACATGTCTTGTCTCCATAATTGTCAATTTCAAAGCCTTAAAGGTTATTTAGACTTATTTACCTTTTCGATCTGTTAATTTACACGTAGGCTACTGGTACAATTAATGTCCTTGCAGCTTTCATTACTTATGAAAATTGATTGTAGATTTCGTTTGCATGTGAGGAGACCTGTCATCAACATTTACAGTTTTCAATTCGTTAATAAATAAATCATTTTTTTTAAAAACTGATGTTGTAAAACTAAAGTAGCTTATTTTCATTCATCTTATTTGGCGTCAGAGATAACTTATAACAAGAAGATATCGCCAGCAAATAAAAAAAAACGTAATAGTTGAAACTTCCATTTCAGTCTCTATTATCCTTTATGAATCACAAAAAGCAACACACACAGAATGAATCCTTGTGGATCGAAGGCTGCTTAATTCAATCCTAACACAAGCTTGTCTAGTCGTACAGAAAGTTTTAGTAATATTTAGCTGCATAGGCTATCATCTACAGGTCAAAAATTATTTAAGAACAACACAACTAAATTTTTTTGGAGAGGGGGCAGGAGGCAGGAGTTGAAAGAGGCCCCACCCCCTTCTCCCCCCACGCACGAAAACCCCTTTAAAAAATTTCTCGCCAGAGGTAGGATTCAGAAGCAACCAACTTAGGGATTTAAAGTGAGCCCGACTTAGTGAGCCCTAACTTCAATCTGCGGGACTGGCAACCTACATATTCTTTTTTTTTTACGGTTTAATTATTCGGCAAAAAAAAACAAAATTACAAATTACTAAGTAGACAACACATTTTCTATAAAATGTCAGTAAATTCATAATGAAAGTAGGCTAGTGAAATACGGTGCCATTGAGTGACTTTACGTTCGGTAGGTCTACTGTATAAAGTATTTGTTTCTGTCAATGTTGATTATCATCAGCTTTGGCTAGCCTACGTAACAAAACTGCATATCATCTGAACGATTGCCAAGTATCACCTACACAAAACTGAAAGTGGTTTACAAATAAAAGATTTACAAAGTAGCCTACATTCCGTTGGCGTGAGTCAGGAAACTAGTTAGTTGCAACGAACTATTCCCATTACGGAGAATTTACAAAACGATTACTGTAGGCTACAGCATAAACAAAAATAAAGCTGACGTAGGCTTAACTCTAATATAGAGTTTTTTTGAGATATTATGATATAGGCCTACCACAACGTATGTGGTTGTGCTTAAAATGTCCGCGGGGACGAGGGCTATCCCCCACACAGAGTTGTTTCTTTGTAATAACATCGTAGACGAAATTTTCAGTATCACCCACCTTTCAGTCAAGGCGCAGACAAGGAAATCGGGCAAAGTTAGCAGCAAAAACAAAAACATGGAAAAAAAGAGAAAATGGAAAAAGTTTTCCCGAAGATTTATGACGTTTAGATCAGTTTTAGGTAGTGTCAACGTTCCGTAAGTCGAGAAAATTTTTACATTGAGAGGGTTTGAAAAAACCCCAACCCACACGGTTTTGTTTTACCAGGCTATATATTTTTTTTTGAGGGGGGGGGAGGAGACAGAATTTTATCTGGTTTTTCGAATTTTATCAGGTTTTTTCGGGTTTATTGAATCTAACTTAGACTTGTGTGTCAGTTTATGAGTGTTTTATATGAGAAGTTAGTAGTCATGATGGCAGGTTTACTACTACCATAACCACAAAACACCATCACAGGTCAGAAAACTGGCCACATGAACAATTCCATCAATTTTAACCCAATGGGACTGTCAAAAAAATTAAGGAATTAACGTTTCATCTAGTGTGCTATGAACATCGGTCACATCAAATGTATTAAGTGTGGTTAAGACTTCTTACGAAACGTAGTAAGTCCGAGGCTTATGCGTTAAGCTAGGCTAAGACACACAGGTGGTTACAATTAAAATAGTTTCGCCTCGGTTGTTGTAAACAGACCAACCATCCAACAGACGTACTGCCGACGTTGCGTACAACAAAAATTCAACGATCGTAGGCGACGATCAAGCCTATTACGAAACCTTATTATAAGCTTTTACTAACCCATAGAACAGACAAGACCACCAGGAAGTTACATGAGAGAAATACCAGCAATCGGCAACTGCCATATCAATGATAACAACATCGTAAATTGGGAAGACACAACATGTGTTCGGCAAAAACACCATGCTGGAATCCTCCACATCTACGATGTTATTTCCACATTTCTTTTTTGTTGAACACAGGTCAGTAAGGGTTTTTTTTTTTTTTGTTATAGTTTTAGGACAATGCTTTACCAAACCT
>JAHWFP010262061.1:0-10570 GCA_023313725.1 Lithobius niger
CTAAAACCTGGGATTTTACCCCGAGCTTTGAAACTAGGTTAAAAAAAGCTTCTCATATCATTGTGGACAGCGTAGTGATACAAATAATAACTTCGAACGTGTGATGAGCCGTCAATAAAGACGTTCAGTGCGAGTTCCAGTGATCGTCATGGCGGCGTAAGTGAAAAACTTAATAATAACGCTCAATCTAGGCAAAGAATTGTTCTACGACAGCGGGTTTTCTTTCACCCCTTTCATTCCTATGTACTACTTACTACACTACACACTCCGTATCAGTGCGGCACGCGCTACAACTCCCTGAGCCATCTACAGACATCCCAATCATTTTCCCCTGTGGTTGGCAGAATTTTATTATCGTTAACAATCTTTATAGAATAAGTAAAGAGTCGGTCCGCTTTGTACGTTCCTTCGAAAAGTATGTACTCACTCCCTGAAAAAAAAAAAAACAGTTTGAAAAAATCGTATTCAATTCATTTCAGTAATTTCTTCCGCGTCACACGATTGTTATTCAACGAACAGCTCCTAATCTTTCTTTGTTTCTTTGTCTGTTGTTTCCTCTGTTTATCTTGTAAGAATAATAAAAAAAAAAAGGAGAGAGGGAAAAAAAACTTTGTTGAAAGAATTAGAAAAGGAAAGAGGAGATGTGCGAGTTTCAGTGACGTCGAGCCTGAAAATGCCAATCTCATTAAACAATTTTTTTTAGGTAAAAATCTAGCACACCAACTGTCGAGCAATCTAATTAGATTCCTTATCGATCGAGGCCAGTGACATTGTTTTTAGATTTCCCGGGAGTGCGGCATCTTCGGGAGTTATTTTAATCAGCAATAAGTAGTCAACAAGGGCAGAAACCCTAGCGCGAGATCTAGCTGTGTAAACAAATGGAAAAAGCAGTCGTTAAAACGAAA
This sequence comes from Lithobius niger, assembly GCA_023313725.1. Lineage (NCBI taxonomy): Eukaryota > Metazoa > Arthropoda > Chilopoda > Lithobiomorpha > Lithobiidae > Lithobius > Lithobius niger. The sequence continues at coordinate 906 of JAHWFP010262061.1, forward strand.
CTTTTCAAATAATGTTCACGTTATTTGTGTTGTTGGTGGTTTTCTCCTGTCTGCATTGGAAGAAAAAAATATTGGAGGAAAAAAAGCAGTGATGGGGAACACGTACGTACTAAGACGTAATTAAACTACAGTTACTAACTAAACCATGCGCAATGGCTGTTTGCCGTGACGTCACCATGAGTTAGCCAATGACGAACGAGAACAACGGCTGTTTGGCCGTCTGATTGGACTAGCCCAGTCACGTGATATGCACTCACAGCAAACAGCCATGGCACGGGGTATATGTACAGTGGGAAAAAATAGTTCCAACTAACTACTTTTCAATAAAACAAGTTGGAACTTCAGTTACAGGTTTTTTGTGGTAGTTAGTAGTTGTACCTACTTTTTAAGTACTTTTTTTTAATAAGAGGGGCGTAAAAAGTAAAGTAGTTAAAAAGTAGTCCAACGAAAAACCAGTTTAAAACTAATACACTAACAGTAACACTGTTTTTTAGGATGCCAAACGAAAAAGATCTAGTTCAACAGGTTCACGTACACCTACTGCGTGTGCAGTCACACACGGAAGGCTAACTCAACACTCATAAGCTCAGTTTAGTGTGTTGGTCAAAGGTCAATTCACTGCTACTCTTCTGGCAATGTGCTTACTGATGCCGAGAGCTGTATTAAAGACAGTTCAAGTGCTGTTCCGATGCTGCTTTTCCCAGAAGTTCAAGCGCTGTCTCGATGCTTGAACCAATAAAAATAATAAAAATGCACTTTAATTTCTTATTTTGAAAATAATAAATTAAAGTCCATTTTATTTTTATTTTGTAGAAAATATTTCCTACAAAATAACCGGTTAATTCCTACATAAAAAAAGTCTTAGCTAATAGTTATCAACTACAATTTCGGTACTAGTTGTAACTACCACTTAACTACTTTAAAAGTTGTTTCACTTGTATGTACATTTAGTTACAAGTAAAACAACTTTCAAAGTAGTTAAGCGGTAGTTACGACATGTACCGAAATTGTACTTGATAACCACTAGTCAATACTAGTTGATACTACTACTGCTTATCAAATTCAACAAAACAGGAAAGTGAAAATCATCGAGTGTATATGGTTAGTATATTAATATAACACCACATATGTATATATATAACACATGTATACGTATAAATATCGGGGTGTGTGTATATATGTATATTTTGGGCAAGGTGGCCTGATGGTTGTGTAGGTGTGTTAGGTTCGTGCATGTGTGTTTACACATGTGATTGTGTATATATCAAGGTGTGTTTACGTGTGGTATATGTTGGGAAGGTGGCCTGATGGTTACAAAGACTATCTCATGTACCAGACTATGTGCGGTATGTTGAGAAGGTGGCCTGATGGTTACAAAGACCATCTCATGTACCAGACTATGTGTGGTATATGTTGGGAAGGTGGCCTGATGGTTACAAAGACTATCTCATGTACCAGACTATGTGTGGTATATGTTGGGAAGGTGGCCTGATGGTTACAAAGACTATCTCATGTACCAGACTATGTGCGGTATATGTTGGGAAGGTGGCCTGATGGTTACAAAGACTATCTCATGTACCAGACTATGTGCGGTATATGTTGGGAAGGTGGCCTAATGGTTACAAAGACTATCTCATGTACCAGACTATGTGCGGTGTATGTTGGGAAGGTGGTCTGATGGTTACAAAGACCATCTTATGTACCAGACTATGTGTGGTATATGTTGGGAAGGTGGCCTGATGGTTACAAAGACTATCTCATGTACCAGACTATGTGCAGTGTATGTTGGGAAGGTGGCCTGATGGTTACAAAGACTATCTCATGTACCAGACTATGTGTGGTATATGTCGGAAGGTGGCCTGATGGTTACAAAGACTATCTCATGTACCGGACTATGTGTGGTATATGTTGGGAAGGTGGCCTGATGGTTACAAAGACTATCTCATGTACCAGACTATGTGCGGTATATGTTGAGAAGGTGGCCTGATGGTTACAAAGACTATCTCATGTACCAGACTATGTGCGGTATATGTTGGGAAGGTGGCCTGATGGTTACAAAGACTATCTCATGTACCAGACTATGTGTGGTATATGTTGGGAAGGTGGCCTGATGGTTACAAAGACTATCTCATGTACCAGACTATGTACGGTATATGTTGGGAAGGTGGCCTGATGGTTACAAAGACTATCTCATGTACCGGACTATGTGCGGTATATGTTGGGAAGGTGGCCTAATAATTACAAAGCCTATCTCATACGCCAGACTATCTCATGTTTGAGCCTGACTTCAGGTATCCCTGGCTTTTTCGGGAAGAGAATGGCACTCTGATGCTTCGTGCTGATGACGATTGTGGCACGTAAAAGATCCTAGAATTTTTGATTGCAATTACCTAGCATAATTTGGTGGGAGTACATAACACTTTCAAGTACAAGTGTCCTGTGGGTTGGATTCTGGATTTTGCTAAAGGTGGTTCTGTGCCAAAATTTACGTTCAATTTTTGCCTTATGTTAGCAGCTAAACTTGCATGCCCTCTCGCTTGGAACTTGTTCTCAAAATGGTTTAAATTGTTTGGCAACTGAACACTGTTTGTAAGCGGACTGTCTCGAATATAAGTTGGACATTCCATAGCACAACTTTATTATGTAGGGTGACAGGTTCATTTTTTTGCATTCCTACATTATTATTTTGTATTGGCGGTAAAATTAAATGGCGGAAGTTTTTCTTGCATTTTGTGTGTGGGTGGAAGAAGAGGGGGGGGGGCTGCAGCTCTTTACATTTATTTCACAGTGTCGTCATTGTTAAAGGGTTGCATTTAAACAATTTATCGGATGCAAACTATCTATATATTTTTTTTCCTGCACCCGACTTGACCAAAGATGCAACCAAAACGTAACTGTCCAACCACCTACGTGTAAACCTACCAAAACAGATTAAACATTTATACACCTCGGTTCTGTTGCTGCTTCAACGATCTTCATTGCTACGATCTGGGGAGGGTAACTGGGGACTTATGGGGGGAAATTCAAGGTCACTCTTAAACGAACATTAGGCTTACGATACTACAGAGAGGTCCAGACTTCGTGGTTCAGTTATTGAAAATGATATTTGATGCTCTCTTCAGTACTAATTAGGCTTGGGGCAGTACTAATTAGGTTCAAGTCCGTGAAGGACCTGTCATGGATGGGGACTTGTAAATTTTAAGTTGGCGGATGCCAGGAGGGTTAAGACTTAATGGCGTGTCGACAGCAAAGTCATTAGCGCCAACCTTATTTACAGTGCAGTGGTCCAGGTTGCCACTGAACCCTACGTCACAGAGGCATTACAAACCCCAAATTAAAAAATCCTGGACAGGACGATAGACTGGTTGCCCAACTGACGCATTATATCTCACGTAAGATGGAAACGACGATGAACACCATCAAGATGGCAATAATAAACAAACATGAGACGGACTGTAAGTGGCCAGCGACACCAATGACATGTAGGAGTGGTAAACCCCCTCAAAAGGAAGCAATGAGTAAGCTTGATGTGACCAATCTTTAAACGGGCCAACACCACACTCTGTTCAGTGACTATGGCGACAAGCCGAGCACCAATCCTGGACAGTGTCTTTAATAGCTCGCAACTTATTACCGTCTTGTTTGCCCCACAAGGCTTGCCAAGCAGTTAGCAATATCAGACATCGAATTGTTAAGGTGTCCGAGGGAACAAGGCTGAGTTCCCTTTCGTGAGGACTAGAAAGGGCCCATTTGCTGTAGCATCTGCATTCACATTTTGTAAGTATCTGGCAGATTGGGAATGAGTCTCTAATCTGGGGGCAAAGCACGGATAGCCTCACGCTCTGCAGTAATGGTTTTTACTTTTGACACTCGATTTTCGACTGTGTTACATTGTTATTGAGACATTATGTAACTGATTTACAAATCTTCTCAGCTAATGTCTTGAATGTATTGTTGCGTAGCCTACATTAACGTGGGCCAGTATCGACATGAGCACAAGTGCATTTCCGCGGCCCTTCTCTTCCCGAATACGTGGGGGGGGGGGGGAGATGGGGAGGTGGGATAGTGAGGCCAGGATTGAATCCGGTAACTTTATCATACGAGATGATCGTGCTAGTCGTTCAGCCAGCCTGACCCAACGTTTAACACCTAATTTGAAGGCAGAGATCAGGAAAGGGTAAACTAGACCAAAGTCATCAGACGCAGCAGTGCGGCCAGCTATGACGAAATTTTCATTTTGTTGCAAATAAAGTTGTTCTCCTTCTCGTTCCATGTTTTTGTTGTCAAAGCTGCTAAGCCATGGTATTTCGGTTAAGTTATTTCGGGTACACGGATTTCAATGACACCATGTCATCTTGGGTAATACTTGCTGGTTCCCTGTACCAACCCATGTAAAAAAAAAGTTAACCAACTCAACTTGCTATTAGACAAGCAAGGGGTCACTGTATGACCTCCAGATCATTACTCTGTATTAAATCAATAAGTTAAATAGTCACTGAGCTACAAAAATGTATCCTCTGTTTTACTTTAGCTTCAACCTCTTTATATCAGTGTTTTATGTTTTTGCGATCCAAAACCAAGCAAAGCCGTTTTGTGAGCGTGCCCTGTAATTTCTTTCGAATGGCACCATCCAACACTGCGTAAACCAAACATCTGAACTTTTGGGTGGAAAATCAATTCATTCAACTTTAATGTGCCTATCCTAACCTTTCCAACTACCTAATAAAAATATAGGCAGTTTGCGTACGACGATGGTAAATTTGTACGGATTGGTAGGTTGGGACCAGTTTGAAATTTGTCACGTTCACTGAATGGAAACCTCAAGAGTAAATGGACTGAAGGAAAGGTGCCGGTTTCTACGAAATCCGTTATCCCGTATGTAATTTGGAACCTCTCAACACAAAGGGCGAAGTATTGCGGTAATTCTGTATTCTGCAATATAGCATTAAAAGAAGTTTGCAGGCTAATAAAAGATTTTTATTATTCAGTTTGTGGTTGTCTCCATCTCCTTTAGAACTTTTGATGGCAGCAATTTCCGCGCTGCAAGTCCTTCAGTTTGGAATTACCAGCAGTATAAATGCAGGGGGAAGTGGCTTTCCCCGTAACTCCCATGCCATACAAGAAGATGACTTCCCGATTTAAAAAGAAAAAAAGAAGAAAAAAAAAGCCGCTTTGGATGATGAGCTTTAAGCCAGATTAAAGTCATCGCCAAGGAGCGCTGTGGTTTTTGGAGGGCACTCCATGGCTCCCAGTAGTAATAAGGAGAAAGCAGTTTACTCCGATCTTGGGATCATTATCTTCTAGTAGTTCTCTTGGTTTCTTTGGAGAGTAGAAATAATCCAAAAACGGGATTCCAAAAAGAACTCAAAACCTGAGCAGGTAAACTTAACACTTCAGTTTGACTCGCGCCCAGCCGATGACGCTGGCAGGCGAAAGTTTTCTAGGTAATTCCATTCGGAAATTCATAAGATCTTATGGGGGGGTAGACAACTGTGTGAAAATAAGGTTGCCACTTTTGAACCGCTACACTACTGCTCGTACTACTACCTGTTACTATTATTAGAAATAGAAATATGAAATAGAGATTGACGGTGAACGAAGCACCAACCCACCCAAAACCCAAAGAAGTTAGACAACAAGAGCATCAGAACGTGACTTGAAAGTGTTGCGTGCGAAGTAGCACAAACAACAGATCGCGGGAGGGTGTTCCAAGGTTGAACAACCCTTTCCGTGAAAAAGTGAAAGTGAAGTTTAGTACGAGAGACAGTGCCAGAAATGTGGAGAGGGTGGCCTCGGATAAAGTTGAAATTTGGAGGGAGAAAAGGGAAGGGGGTCCACATCAAGGAGATTGTAAATAAGTTGGTAGGTAAGTATCATGTCGCCATGATGAAAACGATCATGAATGGAGGAGGTAAGACCAACTTCACGTTGGCGATCAGAATAAGACAAGGAACGAATAGCGCGACACCATTTGGTTAGGGGAAATTGGCAGTTTTCAAGACGATTAAGGGAGTAAATATTGTAGGGACGACAAGTTTGAGGGCAATAATCAAAGACTGGGAGGAGAAAGGCTTTATATATGATAGCAAACATGGAAGGAGTAAAGTTGGAGAAACCCTTCAGATCGAAATGGGCTTTACAAAAAAATTTGAAGGTGACATTGATGACATGGAGACGAACATCACCATTTCTTTTTTTCTTTTCAAATTATATTATGACCTGCATCAGTTCTTGACGTGGTGGGAATTCCTCATGGGTTCGTTAGTCGTTAAAACAAACGAAGTCCAATTTAATCCACATCAGATGTCTTTGAAAAAGTCAACTATTATTATACTGCATTTGGCCGTATGTCCTGGAGTGTCCTATAAACTTACTAATAGTAAATAGTCTATGGCCATTCAGATTTGTCTAAGTCTTGGTAACCACAACACTTACGACACTTGTAATTAAAACCAAATGAGAGCATACAAATGTTACTTTTTTCCTTTAAAATGTTATTATTTCCTTTGTACCAAATTTTAACTGGTGATCGCTCAAAACATTCTTGTGAATCTTGCACAAGGTAGATTATTTCGATTATGGTTTTAAATTTGCTTCTGGAATAGATTCAAGTGTCAAAATTTGCGATATGGAAAAACTGCGAGAAAGCAATACCTATTTATTTGAAAAGATGCAGCAAGAAAGTGTTCAAGTTATAGGATTACAAACAAGCAACTGCACAAATCCCATGAAAACAGTGTGGCATCAGTCACTTCTGCATTCACTGCGATTGTGACCTTACTTTTTAGATGGGGTTAAGTGAGATGGATTGTTCAGCATAATGAAACCATGTTAACACCGCTGAAACACATAAAGAAGAAGTTTTTACAACCGTTAGTCTTTGGTTGTTTACGGGAAAGATTGCTGGTGTATCATATAACAAGCCGAAGTTTCCTGGTGATAAAGCGAGGCCAACACAAACATGCAAACAACGGTTTTGTTAGCGTGTTTTTTCTGATGTCCCTCCCATTGCCAGGGAACTTGGTCTTGTTAGTCCTTGGTTGGTTTCTAACATCTGTTAATCATTCTTTCTCATTGACATCGTTCTTTAAAGTGAGGAATTCGATCATTCTCCAAATTACATTGAGCAAAAAAAAAAAAAAAAAAAAGAACCCAATGATAAGGGACACAAGTTCAAATTCGTACGCATTGGTTCACTTTATTTTAATTTGGTTTCTGAAGCCCTGATTCCCAAAAGTAAGATATCATAGTACCCTAACAATAAAGGGAGACCAGCAAAAACATACAAACAACGGCTTTGTTGTCATGTTTTTGCTGGCCTCTCCCCTTGCCAGGGAACTTGGTCTTGTTAGTCCTTGGTAGGTTTCTCACATTTGTTTAATCATTCTTTCTCATCTTCTTGACATCATTCTTTAAAGTGAGGCATTCAATCATTCTCCAAATTACATTGTGCAACAAAAAGAATCCAATAATCAGGGACACAAGTTCAAATTCGTACGCATTTGTTCATTTTGTTTCAATTTGGTTTCTCCCTGATTCCCAAAAGTATGATATCATAGTTCCCTGGCGATAAAGGGAAACCAGCAAAAACATACAAACAACGGCTTTGTTGTCATGTTTTTGCTTGGCCTCCCCCTTGCCAGGGAACTTGGTCTTGTTAGTCCTTGGTAGGTTTCTAACATTAGTTTAATCATTCTTTCTCATCTTCTTGATGTCATTCTTTAAAGTGAGGCATTCAATCATTCTCCAAATTACATTGTGCAAAAAAACGAATCCAATAATCAGGGACACAAGTTCAAATTCGTACACATTGGTTCACTTTGTTTCAATTTGGTTTCTGAAGCCCTGATTCCCAAAAGTATGATATCATAGTACCCTGACGATGAAGGGAGACCAGCAAAAACATACAAACAACGGCTTTGTTGTCATGTTTTTGCTGGCCTCCCCCTTGCCAGGGAACTTGGTCTTGTTAGTCCTTGGTAGGTTTCTAACATTTGTTTAATCATTCTTTCTCATCTTCTTGATGTCATTCTTTAAAGGGCATTCAGTGGCATTCTATGATTTTCCAAATTACATTGTGTAGAAAAAAAAAAGGACAAAAGTTCAAATTCGTACACATTTGTTCACTTTGTTTCAATTTAGTTTCTGAGGACATGACTCCCAAAAGTAGAGCCATCTCCGCACATCCTGCATGCCTGCGACAATTTGCCAACGAGTAAGTGACTTCGCTCCCAGAAGCGGAAGTTGACGGGTTTTAGTGTTTGGAAACAAGAAATGCCTCTACCGACTTGAGTCGGTGGCCTGCTCCAAAAGCTCTCCTTTGCATTCGTTCTCATTTTATCCCTTCTTCCCCATCACATCCTCCCCGTCCATTTCTCTAGAGATGGCTGCATCCTCCTTCTGATGAAACTGCATAGTAATGGCTTTGTTTTGGTGGCTCGTGCCACTTGCGAATGCACAATTGTCTGACGAATGGATCTCGCTCTTGTTACGGCAGGCCGTCAAATGCAGAGACAGAACAAGCAAACGGAGACGCTGCTGTCTTAACAGGCTTAGTAGCAGAAACGATGGGAATGCCGTACAAAGAAAAAGATGATGGCATGTGTGGCATGGCACAAGTCACTATGCGTTAGTTGCGCTAAATTGGGACACGCTGTGGAAGTTTGCTGGAATTTGTTTCGGTGCCTGTGATGACAAGGATTGCTTAAGAGAAAGTTCCGTTAGGCTGTGGAGAAACATAGCCGACTTAATAAAATTGTTGGTGTCTGGTTTTCCTGGGATTGTCTCTTTAAGTATTGTGAGGATTTTGGTCACTCTTTTTTGCAGTGTACTGCCACCATGAGGAAAAACTATAAAACCAACAACTTTTGTTAAAACTTCATCTAACCTACTATTAAGTGTGAGCAGTTGGTGGATTCGTTTCATGGGAAGTAAAAACCCAAAAATTTATCTTATGGTTTCCTATGCTTGTTTATTGAAAACATCTATGCAGCAGTTGTGGGGGGCTAATTTGATGGTTGATTCATATTTAGACCAAGTATGAGACATTGTGTCTTCGTCATCAGGTTGTGGAACTCCCAAGTTCACATTCTCTCTTAACAAAAAACCATCGTCTCATTAGCTCTAATTTAGTATCCTAGAATAAAGCCTTAAAACATGAGTTTGTGGGCAGATATCGTTAATGTCTCATACCAGCTCGAATTTTCTAAAATAATTTGAATAATAGTTTTGGAGCCACGATTTTGTGGACCTACCATAGCTTTTGAAAGCTGGACTGTTGTTAAATTCCGATGAAAATCTTCCTCCCGCTTCTCATTTATATTGCTGATTTAATCAACAAATCACTGCTATGTGTATAAAGCTTTCAAAGGGCTTATTTTTTGTTAAAGGTCTCTATTTGGTTAAGGATTCTTAAACTATCGTCACTATTTTTAACACTGTCACGCCTAGTATATTAACTTATGGGTCCATTGTGTTTAACTTATATTAACTTAATATTAACGTATGGATCCCTCCCAGTTTATCTGATTAATTAATTGTCGCGAGTGGAGCGAAATTTTGTAAGATATGTTTGATTCAAAGTTTGGGTGAATCGCGATAACTGCACGTATGAAGAGCTATGCAACAAACATCAATTATCAAGTAACCCTGCAGCAGTTTCGGAA
>JAHWFP010262078.1:0-10841 GCA_023313725.1 Lithobius niger
ATATGGTCTTCAAATATGGTCTTTTACCATATGGTCTTCTACCATATCCAAATTAAAGCATTCAAAGCAAGTCAAGTCAAAGCATTCAAGTGGTATTGTTACCGTTTTTTAATATCAGACACATCTTCTACACGTATTGACACCGCAAATGTGCTTTCTCAATTTTGTAGTAGCATGTTTCTGGTTGTAGTAAGGTCAAAATGGCTTGACCAGTAGCCTCGTTACGGAATGTTTGATGTTTTACTTTTGCCAAAATTCCAGAATGGCGTAAAAAAAAAAAGGGTTTTTTTGACGGCATGGCCCGACTAGGTAATCCAGGGACAGGCCATCACTAAGAAGCAACCGCTAACGCAGCTTCACTGCGCGGTTGGGTCTGGTACAATAGTGACCAATTGTGGCATATTGCAAAATCGCGTGGCAGCTGCTCATTAATGTCTCTTTTTGCCGTCTGCTATAAAAGCAGGGTAAAAGGGGCAGATGCCTCGCACACTTCAGGTGAGTGGTTGCACAGGGGTTTGCTAATTCTGCCGCTTGCATGTTCCGTGGATACACACTCTATAGCCTACATGTAATGAAAGGGGTGAAACCAGCCCGAAGCCTTACCGTACAACAATTGAGCGTTATCCAATTTTATGCTTACACGCTATTATGATCAATGGAACTCGCGCTGCACATCTTTATTGAGAACTAGTCTCACGTTCGAAGTCATTATTTGTACTCGTACATTGTCCAGAGTGACCTGAGAAGCATTTTAACATCGAGGAAATTGACTTGAATAACAAAAACTGAAAAGCTTCTCAGATCGACCTGGACAACCTTGTGGTACAAATAATGGCTAAGAATACGAGATATGTTAACAATCGAGATGTTCAGCATGAGTTCCAGTGATTATAAGAAAAAAACAGCGGCTACAGCGACTACTTAGTCACATCCAGTCTTCTGTAAAGTTCTGCCACAACCAATAGTGAGGCACATTTCTCTATCATGCATTGCAAAAGCTATCTCTATTATATAATCTAAAAGCAGTAACCATCACAATTGCTCGTTACAAATGTGTTAGCTTTTAAGCTTAAGCTCATTTTACATTTTAGGCGTAATTGTTAGCATTTAGGCCTAATTTCCAACTTTAATTTCGTAAGTAGCAACTAACGGAGGTTTGGATTGTATCAGAAGCCTATTCATTTTTGCAACACGGTATGCCTCCGGGCACACAGTTACAGTGTTACAACGTAATGCGCAACATAGCCAATATAGATCAGTGGTAGTAGGAAAAGGACAGGAGAAACGCTGTTGAGAAAGCCAGCAGCGACTCGTAGCAACTTGACGTTGCCATGGTAACGTGATTTTAGACCTAATTATCATTTTTTTGGGTCTAATTTTTTTAAAGGCAGTTTTAGTTTTGTAAGTAGCAGATAGGCCTAATGGAGAATTTGGTTCGATCGTAAGCCTATTCATTCATGCAACAATGCGACAAGACTCTTTTAAACGAAGCTAAAATATTTTTGTTTTTACGGCTGCGTTAACACAAATCCTTAGGATTTCACTAATTCGACGATGAAATGTTATTTAATTTAGTATCGTCGAAGAAGTCTATTAACTATAAGGAGGTAACAATGTTTTAATTTGACTAACTTTTGACACTGAATCTAACGTTGTAAACCGTGGTCGTCTCTATCTGGTACCGTTGCGAAGTTTAAAAAAAGCGACGACGGACAAAGTCATTGCAATAGTCTTCTCAGCCGGTACGGCTGTACAGAAGACTAAAACGGATTGTTGTACGATAAGGCTTCAGGCTGGTTTCACCCGCAAGCCCTGTGAGATAAGGAACCAAACGAGAGTTATGCAGTTGTCTTTTCTTTCTTTCTCTCTCTGATGAGTGCAGCTTGTTTCCCCACAAGGCCAGTCTTTAATGCAAGCTGTTTGCTTCATTTACCCTTTACCTTGTGATTTATTCTTTCCCATAAAGCCAATCAAAATTTTAATTTGGATCTTTTGATTTTATGCATGAATTGAACAAAACCAATTTAGGTGGTTACATGGTGATAAAACTTGACGGAAAGCCAAATGCTTCTAAAAGTGTTAAATAAATACAGATGCAAACCTATTTCCGTTGCCTTCTGGACTTCAAAATGTCACTGCCTGAATGGGGAATTGAACCCACAACCTTTGAGACCAAAGGCTGGAATCCTACCGCTTAGCCATACTGGCACGGCCAAAAGTAAACATCCATAGACAGCATTTAACACGACTCCGTATTCATTTGGCTTTGACTTTTGAGCCATTTGGCTTTCCGTCATGTACCTTCGGAACACGCTTTGTGTGTTCCTTTCTGTTCACCTGGTGTGTGATGCGCAAACAAGCTTCCCACCTGTGCAGATTTGAAAGTATTTGAATTATACTGTGCGTGTTAAATGCTGCCTATGGACGTTTCCTTTTGCCGTGTCAGTAAAGCTGAGCGGTAGGCAGCCTTTGGTCTCAATAGGTCGTGGGTTCCATTCCCGCTCAAGCAATCTGACATTTTTCAAAAAGGCAATAGAAACCAAAATCAACCATCTGTACCTGGTATTTGTGGCGTTTTATGATTAGCCTACAACTACAACAGTATTGTGAAGGGGCTGAAAACCGAAGTGTGGAGACGACTCCAAACTGTGACATCGGAAGTCCAAAAGGCAACGTAAATATGTTTGCATCTGTATTTATTTAACCAACCTATTGTTAGTATTTTGGCCACGATTTTGAAGTAACGTATTGTTCGCAACTTTTATGTACTCAGTGGAGTAAAGGTACCAAAAGAAAACTCAGCGAGCTGGCATCTTTAGAGCATGGATTGTTTAAAGCAATTATGTAGGAAATTTTAACCACCTGTTGAAATGTACTTAGTGCCACGACGTCAAAACCTTAGTGCTTAGTCAAAACCTTTAAAAAATGGAATAGCTGAGTCAAAAACCTCCAAACAAGGTGTTGGACCTGGTGTCAAAGCTTGGGCTGCATGGGCAAATGACAAATTTGCAGGCTTCTCATAGACCAGTCCACCAATAATTATGTGTAGAGGTTTGGGGAGAATGGGCAACTCTAACACAAAATAGCTAATGTATGGGGTTGGTTTAATGTAAGAAACTCAATAATAAATACATATTTGATGGTCAATGTAAGATTTTGTACATAAGCTCAGCCTACCCCGACTTTTACCAAAGAAGCTATAAATTAATGTGATGAATGGTGATAAATGAATAATAAGGACATGATAATAATAATTTCTAGTTAAGTTGACAAATGTTACTTACAGTGATGGAGGACAGGGATGGAATGGGGGCTTGGAATGCATTATTGTAGTACTAACAATAGGTTGGCTAGGCAATGCACAAGCTTTACACCCGATATATTATAGTGTAACAATCAGCAAGTGAATGTAAGAATACAAGCAGGGCACACTTAAAGATCATCATCCAAGCTCAGCTCAAGGGAATCAAGATGCTGGGTCATCAGTCCCAGCATCAGGTCTTCCAATATTGATGTTGGTAAGAGCTGAGGCAGGATGTGTCACTACATATGCGCTTATTCATTCAGGGACGTGTACAGGCCCCCGAGACGGCAGGGGCAAACTTACTTTTTTGTGGGGAGGGGTGACCCACCTCTTTTAACCCCTTTTGTGGGATTTTAACCATTTCTGCGCCTCTTTACACCATTTTCGTAGCCGTTGTCTTTTTTTGCGTTTTTTACTCTTTTACACCACCGCTCCATTGTAAAAGGGAAGTTTTTCATGAGGGCAGGGGCTAGAGCCCCCCCCCCCCTTTCGTGTGCACGTCCCTGCTCTTATTGTATGGTGACTGGGCACATGGAAACCCAGCAGCAGTAATTCTAAAGACTTATCACCTTTGCTACACATGGAGATTTGTATCTATTTTAATAAAGGCAACATCGAAGTGGCTTTATTTCTCAGTTTCTTAATGGCCTATCACTGTCCAATACAAGGTGTCAATCCCACATCTCTGCAGTACATCCTTGGGTACATCCACAATGAAGTGTGTATACTCGATCAAAAAGAATAGTAAAATGTATGTGAAGAGAAGCGGTGAAATCTAGTTTGAAAAGAATACTGTTATGAACCAATGGGGTGCCGTTTGACCCCTTAGTGGGCAGAAGCTAGAACAAAATAGCATGTAGGCCTAACCAGTGGATATCCCTTACAAGCTTCTTGACTGAGGCTTTACAAACTCACTACATTTCATCAGTTTTCATGTGACAGTACGTCTTTGGTAGTATTGCATACAGAAGTGTTAGCTAATTTGTGATACATTTTCGACTTCGGTGTTTGGTAGTAAAAGAATCTCCTTTAGTGTAACCACATTGTCAGGCTGCTTAGTTTGAGTTGAGCTTCGAGTGCAAGTACAGAATTTATTAATTCATCATCGTTGATTCTATTCCTCTTTTGGCATTGCACCTAGTCTGACGACCAAACAAAATGACTCTTCTGGCACTTGATTGTCAATATCACAGGAAAATGCACTTATGAATAATTGTTTTCAACAAAAGTATAGTAGTACACAAAAAAACATACATTTAATCAAAACTGTGGTAGGGCAAGTCAGTAAGAAGAGGCGAGAACGCGGTTCTGGCCCATTGTTGTTGATTAGCTTAGTTCCATCGAGAGAAAATGGTTGTACGGTAAGTTGATAGTGGTATCGATTTACACCAAAATGTTGAAATTCATTATTTTTTTGCGTGCCACTACTTGGATTTGTTTTGATCATTGATTTCCAAGTAAGGGTCTTGCTAAGTCCCAGTCGTGAAAACAATTATTGTAAAAACAAGACTTAGGAATTTTTTCCTAGGCAAAGCCAATCGTAGTGGTTTAACCAACCAACTATCACTAGCTGCTGTGCAGTTCTTCGCCTAGAAAAAGGTACCCAGGTGCCTGCTAAGCGTAATTTCCTGATATTCCTGAATGTCATTTTTTTTCCCCAATCATAATAATCTTGCAAAAGTCATGATTTTTTATTATTTTTTTTTTCAAACCAGTCCTGAATTCTTGAACAGCGACTGGATGAAGAAGAACTGAAGAATCTTACCCTCAGTGAAGAAGAACGAGAAGGTCTATTTGATATTTGTGCTCGGACAACGTGTGTTCAGTCCTGCGTTACTTGGTAATACCTTTGGTTTTTAGTAGCCGCCATGGATCATAATCGGTTATTCATCTGAGTTTGCTTTTCCTGACCGTTATTTTGTGTTCCGAGACTGTTTCAGACGACATTACTAGGCCCTAACTTCCAGAACAACACACTATAAAAAGTACTCTGCAATCTGACAAGATATATCTAGGAGACGAGCAAGAGAGAATATTGACGCCGGCTTGAATTTCACAAACGGTAATGGGCTTTCAAAATGTCAACGTATGTACAATACTAAATTTGAAGTTAACTCTTGTATTATTTTTAGGGAATCCTGGGTAATGAAAGAGGCAACAAGTTTTCATGAGGGCTGCAGGCACATTGCGAAAATCGTAAGTTTGAAATTATATAAGGAAGGCATTAGGTTTTTTGTATAAACAAAATGCTAAAGTGTTCACCCTCCCCATGTATATATATATATATGTACAGTATATGCAATATAGATGAGCGTTTGATATTGCTAGGTCTTGGATTTAACAAAGTACTCAGAGGAACAAGCTACTTGCTCTTCTGGCTGTAAGAACAAACTTGGAATTGCAATGCTGTTGAATTGAGATGGTCGACAGGAATGCGTATTTGTGCCGATAACAACTGTTCCTACGTGTAGGTACGTGATCAACAAAATTCACTTTCACTCTCAGGAAAATGTTTGGTGTCACTTGTGTAAGCTAATTGGTTTTGTTATGGTTAGAACTATATAAGGTGGTATCTGATCACATTTGAACCTCTGACTTTCGTTCTTGCTTAATGAAAACATTCTTGACAAACATTACTTTTAACAAATTAGAGTGCTCCAAGCAGGCATGTCCCACCTGCATTGCACACCATGGCATAATGGAATAGGACTTCAATTTTTTTTTCTATGATCCGAAAACGTGCTCTATCTGTCCATTTTAACCAAATTACATGATACCTGCCAGCTCTCCCTCCAGTTAATGTTAAGTGTTGGTGACAGGTCTTGTCACTTTTCGTTGGAACACTGAGTGCAATGCGTACATCCAGTTGGTCTCTGGTTTCATTATTTTTTGGGTAGATGTTTTATAGACCATTAAAACTTTCCTACCATGGTGTGAAAGGTTCCTGACCCAGCTGTTACGGTCGAAATCTATGTTCACCGTCGTTGGATTAGCGGTTCAGTACAGAATTCGACCTCTCACCAGCCGACTCCTTTTGATGGCAGCAATCCTCGCAAATTCAGCAGCCTTCTTTGCTTCGTTACCAGCTAACCTGGCTGGGGATGTGCCCAAGATATTCTCTGTACCTTAGTACCAATGTTACAGCATTTCCAAACAAATATTGAGTCGGTACTTATCAATGTCGTCGATGCACGCTTTGGGCCTCCCTTGATTTCAAGCTAGTTCTAAACACGATAGGATGGAATCACCTGCAGTAGGCGCGGGTGAGTCCATCCCCGGGTGGAGGATGTAGCCTGCTGCCAACCAGTTTCCAGTCGTCAGTCTTTGTGAACAAGATGTTCGCGTGCCACAGTTGCCGATTTTCCCCAGTTTGCATTTGCTGCCGGTCAGTTTCCGTACATGAGTATTTGCAGACAAGCTGTTCTTCTGCCAGAGTCAGCACTTTCGACAGTGACTATGGCGCAAGAACCGCTGTAACATTGCTGCTAAGGAACTCGGAACGTCTCGAGTCCGATTTTGAGGCACATCCCTAGCCGGGTTGGCTGGTGATGAAGTATAGACGTTGCCTACTTCCAGCCAGTTCCACATGAGTCTTTGTGAACAACGTTCACAAGCTACAGTCACTGACTTTCCACAGGCGGGTGCCAGGCAGTTACCAGATGGCAACCTTGTGGACAAACTGTTCATGTGCCACAGTTGGTGCCTGCTGCCAGCCAGTCTCCAGATGTCAGTCTTTGTGAACGAGATGTTTATGTGCCACAGTCGCCGACTTTCCATAGTCAGAGCAGGGCCTGCTGCCAGCTGATTTCCGGATGACAGCCTTTGTGGCCAAGTTGTTCATGAACCACAAGTCGCCATTTTCCCCAGACCAACACCTGGACTTTCCAAAGACTGACTTCTGGAAACTGGCTGGCAGCACCTGCTACTAACCAGTTTCCAGATATAATTCTTTGTGAACTAGTTGTTCACGTGTCACGATCGCCTACTTTCCAGCCGCCATTGAAGCAATCGCCACCAAAGGCCAGGAAGGTAGGCTATGCTGCCCACTGGATATCATGCACCGGTTGGGTGAGTCATCCCTCCAGTATGGCCCAGTCATCCCTCCTGTGGCCCAGTCGTTGCTACGCATCCTGCCGCTGATCCCAGTCGACGTTACCAGTAACCACCTTCCAGTGGGAAGTTCAAGTTGGTGACTGCCACCACTGACAACCCTCGTCCGTGTTCATTAGACACCAGTCCCCAGTCTGGGGGTGCCTACAGCCGTCCCCTTCGCCGCGTAGGCTGTTCCATCATCATTTGTCATCAACGGCCACCGCAAGTCGGCGCCAGTCACCAACCACTAGCCATCGCAGTAAGCGCTCGTCACCTGTCGGCGACCAGCATATGGGATCTCCACCTGCCGGGCCTTTGATGCTCGACGGACCCAACCGTCGGTGCCCAAGTGGCGGCTGTGAATGCTCAGCCTTTTTTCGACCAGGTGTATGAGTGCCATGAGCGACGCAGAACATGAGTACCACCATGAGGAGCGAGGGGGGGTGCATATTGGTGCCCTATCATCCCAAAAAGAGGAGTTATGGGGATGGCAAACCACTGCCTGCCATCCAGTTTTTTGAAAAGAGGTCCTCGAGTCCATCGGCCAACATGGGGGAGCCACCTACTGTGACCTGCACTAACAAGGAAGATGTTGCTCTCCCCCCCCCCCCCCCCAGCCTCCTACTACTCGCTAGTGGACCTTTGTTCCAAGAATTTGCTGCAACAATGCTTGTTCCTCATGAAAAGGTCCTCCTACCAGAGCAACTCCTGGTTGGGTACGCAGCGCTTTAACTTCGAGCCACTACCTAGCTGCAGCTACCAATGTGCCTACAGGTTCTCTCCACCACATCATGTTCAGTTACTCCTAGACTAAGCTGTGAAACCGCCAAACAGTGCCAAAGGACAAGCACAGGAGTCAACGGACTCCTTGTGTTAGGTACCTTACGAAAAGCTGTGCCTACGGGACCACCGGGCCACCTTGTGTAAGCTCAAGAATGTCTCGGCATACACTATACCAAAGGGACCTGGTGGAAGGGGTACGTACCCAGTTTCCCCACCAAGAGCAGTCGCCTTAACATTGGCAAGAACAGCAGGCCTTCCACTTGTCCTACTTTTTGGGTGAATGTCAGACTTTTAAAAAGTTTAAAACTCATCACATGGTGAATTTTGTAAATTCAGTACAGATGCAGGCCGGAATACAATCTGAACTAACAAATACAACCCAATTAGATTGTTACAAGAGAATTATTACAGTGTTCAAGGTTTCTTCTTCTTTTCCGATAATTCAGTTTCTGATATCTGTTGTGAATTATTCAGTAATTTTCTGACGACGCTCTTACAGAAAGAATTAAGTTACTTTGGTGCACAAACTATATGATCTTGTATTACAGTCACTGGCAGTTCTCTCCTGGCAATAAATGTAAGCGAAGAAAAGAATCTCTTGCCAAACTAAAAATGGAAATTGGTTCCAAAACAGAAAAGACACCACTTTTTAAAAAATGGTGCGTCGTGGACCATTTGACTGCATATAACGTACGAATACTGTACTTGCAACTTCTTCATGGTAGCGTACAAGAAACTGGCAAAAATATTGCTTTTAAAGAATCCAGTTTTAAAGAACCCTTAGTGTCTTCATGGGTTGCAAAGAAGGTAAAATCTTTGCAACAAGCACTTCAGCGGATACTTACAATGATGGGGCATCCCTTGCGGCCACTTGAAACAGACAAGGTAATAATAGATGAATGAAAATGTTACCGAGTTAATTCTGATATTTCTGATGACTTTGAAAAGCAAAGTTGAACTCTGAAGTTAAACTCTTACTGGGAAAAAAATATTTCAACTGAAGGAGCAGGGTGCACATCATTACACGAAAGCTCCATCGGACTGAGAACTGTAAAATACTATGTATTAAAGAAAAAAGGGGCTGAAAAATTCAGTGCACCAAAGCAACTATATAAGCAAGACATGTGTCACACTGTAACGTATTGCAATTATTGTTGTTCCTGTTGTCCTACTTTTTTTTCGAAGTTTAGTGGAAGGCCTGAAGGACAGTCCATTTACTGCGGCCACGGTGGAGGAGGCCAGAAGTGACAAGTCCTCATTCCAACCTGCGCCCTTACATCGTCGGGAAGGGGGGGGGGCAACTTAAAGTTCCACGTCATATTATCTGTCATCAGAAATGAGTAATGTCCTCTGTTAGCCTCGACCCCACAGCTGTCGACCATGACGCTCACGTGTGGCTACCTCGCAGAGAAGACTGTCGTCTACGAGAAAAAGTGGCTGCTCTCCTGGCCAAAGCTGCCGCTGAGAGGTCCTCTCCAGATACACTCTGGGGTTCTACAGCTTGGCAGGGGTCATCCCGGTGAAGGGAGGAGGCACAAGACTTGAGCCTGAACGAGCTCATCCTTCAGAAACATTTCCATATTTAAACCCTGGCTTTGGTAAGGGGGACGAGGGGGTTGCTTCATCCAGACACATTCACGGAGGATGCGTACCTCCACATACCACTCCATCTGTCAGTATTCAGGTTCTTCCGGTTTATTTCAAATGTGGTAAACTATCACTTCAAGGTAATCCCATTTGAACTGTGCAGGGTTCCACGTGTATTTATTTACTTTGATCCTGTACGTTGTGTTAGGAGTTTGCGTATTTGGATGACTGGCTGCTCCGGGACTTATGCGAGACCAAGCTCACCCTCAAACGGGAGACCACCTGTTCTGCCTAGGCTTAGGGATAAGAGGCGCGAAGCCAAAATTTACCCCCAGGCAGGAACTATTACTTGCTGGTAGCAGAATTCTGCGTGAGACTGTCCAACGGTACAATACAGTGGCTACTGAAGGCCCTTCTGGCCCTCATGACAGCAGTCAGGGTGTGGGACCTGAGTCATTAGACAGGACGACTCCATGGCATCACTAGTACCAGTCAGCCAGTGTACGCATTGCCTACTCTAGGTCAAGAAGACCATTATCCCTTTGCTCTCTACCTGACATGGCGGCTGTGAAAGTCTGATTTCAAAGAACGGGGCAGTGTCACCTGATGCATAAGAAAACAAGTAGCTCTAAAAAAGCTCGAATTCTGTGACGTCTGAAAGCAATGGGCAGACATATGCGAATAGAAATAGTAACATATTTGAATGCCCGTATGATGCAGAATAATCTTTGTGTGCATGTCTCCATAGAGCAGTAGAGTCAAGTTAGGATGGGACCCCTCCCCTTACCTAAGAAAAAAATGATTTTCCTGCACACGTGTAATATATGCCTATATATGTCATTTTCTCCCCATTTGTCCAGATAAAGTACTATTCGTCATACTAGTTCAACCCAGAATCCATCCTACAAATGTTCCAGTATACATTTACAAGTTTGTACGTATTGGTAAAAATTGAACGATGTGCATTGCTTTCAAAAGGCTCGTTTGTCACTGAAATTGGCCATATAAATGAAACCCAACGTGAAAAAAATTGTTTAAATTGCAGAAAATCTCAACAATTTCTTTTGCGTTTAGG
>JAHWFP010262083.1:0-16961 GCA_023313725.1 Lithobius niger
ACAAGACGGCCGCCACAAGACGGCCGCAAGTAATCGATAGAGCACATATCCGTTTTCATTGTCGGTCGCTCGAGTTGACGCGTAGGATGGACGGCAACGTGACGGCCACAAGACGGCCGCAAGTAATTGATAAAGCACATGTCTGTTTTCATTGTCGGTCGCTCGCCCTTTTTCTTTGCAACCGTGGGAAGAATGAGCCCGCTCGCCCTCTTGCTGATTGTTGAAGCTTCGTTTTGTTTGTTCGTTTCGTCGGAGTGGCATGACCCGGATTCGAACTGGCAGCCCAATTTGTGCCCAGATCACTGACATTGCACTTTTATATTGCTGTGGCCGCAATAAAGGTGCTATGTCAGTGATCTGGGGACAAATTCGGCTGCCAGTTCGAATCCGGGTTATGCCACTCCGACAAAACGCAAGTGCATAAAGGTGGCGTACTGTACTACGTTACTACCAGTGTATGATTTTCGCTGTTTGGCTTGTTTTCCTCTTTCCTTTATATAAATTAAAACGATTTGTGTATATTTATTTTATCGTCTAACTGCTAATAATGTCAAATTTCCACAATTCCAGGTTTGCGTAGTGCAGACTCTTACAGCCGTGAGTTCAGGAAACGTCTTAGGCACATCTAGGCCTAATGGTGGCGCAAAAGCAAAGATGGCAACTTACATAAATGCTTCCCCGAGTATGCATGAGGCTAGTTAGAAGACAAGTGCATGAGAGTAGGGATAATGGTTTTTTGGAGTAACGCTGTAAAGGGGAACTTGACGTAACAGAGTAAAAGGAGGAAACAAACAATACAGGGGAAACAATTCAGAGTGCTCAATGTGTAGTGAAGTGCTAGTGCATAAAAGAGAGCAAACAGTAATCGAGAGAGAGAATTATGATACAAAGGATAACGGCAATGGATACAAAAATGTCATGATATGTATGCATAGCACTGGCCAAAAACTTAAGAGACATTGTTTAGTATGAGGAAGGTTTTCACGTTTACGTTACAGTATCTTATTATTGCACCCAACTGTCTTAATTAATAACATGCACTAGAGGTATCCTACGGCAGCAAGAGAGCTTAAATATGAAAGAAATGAAAGAGTGTGATTATTTCTTCTCACAATTAATGCATATACAATACAGAAGTTGATAATTGAATGTTGTATCGAAGAATGTTACGTACTTCTCACCCAATGTTTTATCTAACATTTTCTTTTAAGTAGTAGCAGTGCATCAAAAATGTAGCAGGTGTGATATGCGGCTAATTACTGTTTTAGTAAATTGGTCTGGCAAGGTATTAGTATCACAACATCATTTCGCTAAACTCCTGTTGGTGCGCTACTGAGTTGAAATTGATGTAGGAACACCCAGCTTGGTTTATTAATTGGTGAGTAAAAGGGACTAACAACTTACAAGACAGGTCAACGCAGCACGTGCCGTTGGCTGTCACACAACAAATTGTATCATCCCGACAGTCAGGTTCGCCTCTACAAGGATAGTCACAATAACTCGATCCAGCTGCAATTAAAAAATCTCATTTCATTAATCTTGTTTCACGCTACAGCCTACTAAATGATATAATTTAATAATGTCATGTTAAACAAAAACTAACACTGTACGTTACATGAGTAAAACGTAAAATTATTCACAGTATATTAAAATTCTACAAGTCTATAAATCCGTTCATAATCGTAAACACTTTTCAAAGTAAACAAAGTTCAAAATTAGACGTTCCACATTCAGTAGGCTACTTTAGTTAGTCGTAAAATTAACAGTAAATATGCATTTACTAACAAACTAACAAAGGTTTAAAAATTTATTTGCCACACATACCAGAAACGACTAAACGTATTTTCACTGGTAAAGACATTTTATTTCTGAGTTCAAGTTACATAACAACATTTAACAAATTTTCAGGCGCGACCAAGTACTACAATAACGCTGAAACCTTGTTTCTTCAGAAGTTTTTTTGACTACCAAATTACCAAAAAAATAAAGGTATTGTGAAAGTACTACCCCGAAAGCAACAGATTACGGTTAGTGACTGTGTAGCACAAAATTCCCTGAAGGTCAAAGCATCACAGTGAGCCAGAACATAACTGTATTAAGGTTTTGATGTGTAATAAAACCCGTGGATTAAAAAACTGCGACATCTGTTGTCCTATACGGTCCATTTGCTAAATTTGCTGAATTAACTTGTGGATCAGCTGTAGGTATAACTTCTGGGATAACTAGCAAATTTATAAAAATCGTACCATATCCGTGATTAGTACTGATTGCCTTGACAATACTGTGTGGTACGAAGTTGTTGTGGGTGGTACACAACAAAGCAATTACGTGTATTTCCGTTCCTTTCTATGAATTATCCAATATGTCAGCTAATTTTTTGCCAGATGAAAATACTTACGATCAATTTTAGCTAGCTTTTTCAACTAATTCGTGACACATGCGGCTAATATATTTTTCTTTGTTTTAATTAATGTATTAATAATAAAATTAATAAAAAAAGTTGAGAACTTTTTTGTCTTAATTATGTTTAAATTTTACAGTTCGATAATGATTACAATAACAGATAAAACTTGTAATAAATAAGCCTTGGTGGCCAAGTTAACCTACTTATTTACTAGATATTGATAAACATGAGTAACATGGGAAAGAGACATTTTTATTAATGCAATCAAAGTATTTATACAACAACTGATGTCGCATGTGACATAACTAGTCTATTACATATAACTGGAGGTATGACTCCCGACGCACCTGTGGGCATCCACAAATGACATCACTAATACATTATATATCGGTGGGGCATTGTGGCTAAGCATGCACCACAATACCCTCCCTTTACAAAAAATTGGATTCTTGTCCCATCTTAGCTTCGATCACCTCCGGTAAAGTATGCATACCATCTTTATTGATGATATGCAGTAGTTATTTTAGGTTGGGCTGTGACAGTTTTCATTTATCGATCCCATTTGAATTTGGCCGCCATATCCTAAATCATGAAAAATCCCATAAGGGTAAGGGACCCATCAAGTTTTTGCCATAGAAAGTAGTGATATCAGAGCCAAAATGGCTGCTACCAAGTTTGTGGTCCGAATCGTGATCACTCAAGTTTAACTCACAACACTGGGGTGTCAGTTACGATTGAGTGATCAGGAAATGGGGGTGAAAAACTTGGTGGCAGCCATGTTGGCACTGATATCACTAATTTCTATGGCAAAAACTTGATTGGTCCCTTTACTGTTATGGGATTTTTGTATCATATCGTCCCTTTTGGTCGTTTTATGGTTCTGCCATTAGTATAAGTATTGATTGTGTGCACCTGATGAAAATATAATCGTAAATCGTTTTTTGAAAAGTCTGAAGAAAATCGTAAGTTTCATATAATTATTGGTCGCTGATTAATTATATTTCTAATAAAGTGGCCGTTGTATTCATTAGATTGTAAAACAACTAAGCACGATAAGTTAGTTTCGTCTAGTTTAGGTTAGCGGATCCCAACTTTTTCTGCGGTGCTCCTCCCCATTGAGACTGACATGCAATGGTGCTCCTCTCTCCCCCGCCCCCGTCACTCACCATCCCCGCTGCTACAGAGTAGATTGGGAGGGGTTGAGCCTCCCCTGGAATGTTCTGTAAGGACCTCGACGTCCATTTGGAAGGAGGGGAGGCACCGTCGTAACGGGACCTGGGGTTAGTGTCGTTTAAGCATCTCTGGCTGTGACCATCTAACGTATTTTTAAGAAATACGCTTGCATTTGAGACATTTTCCTGCAACTTAGGGATGCTATTTTCATATGAATTCATTTCATATTTTTTTATTTTTTTTTTTATTTAACAAAGGCCTCACATAATGGTGGCAGCTACTGTATTTTTAAGAAAAAGGTGTGATTTGAATGGTTTCCTTGCAACCTGTATTTTTCTTTCTTTTTTTTAAGTTCTACGTAGTCGGGGCATCCCCATTGATTGATCCCAGCATTCCCGAGTGGCTCAATGCTGCACTGAATTGCTGTGTAATTTTTTTTATATTTATAAAATGAATGATTAATGAATGCATTTAAAAAAAATAGTTGATAGCAGGTAGAGGTCTGTCATTGGCGAAAGCTTTGCGAGGCATAGTTAAAAAAAAAAAAGCTCACCACTGATCTGGCAGCGGCTGGTGCCTCCCCGTGCTCCATGCCCCCTAAAAGAGGCGTGCTTCACCGGTTCGGAAACGCTGGATTTTTTGTTTGTTTTTTTGTTTGTGTCTGTTTTTTTTCAAGATTTTCTTCCCCATAAACAGTTTAGTAGACGATGAGATACTTTATTTATTTTGATAAATTAGAATTACAATGTATCACTTTGATTTAATTGTGAAACGGCAACAATAAGTTACCCGAGTCTGCAATGTTACTCGGCCATGGAGGACAATTATTTTGATAACAGATGGCGTGTTCCCAACGTTCACGAAAATAGCATTACAAATGAGTACAATCTTGGGATTTGAAACATCCCCAAAGGTGAAACCGTAAAAGGCACCTATTGGAGTCAAACGTAAACTGAAGGTCATACGTCAAGCCTATCTGTCCCGCATCAATTATTTTTTCTGAGTGGAATTATCTAGTAATAAGTAGTAATTAGCACGAATTCAACGATGTTGAGATACCCTTTTTCGTATTGAAATCCTTTATGCACAGCTCTGAAACATGACTTTCTGTTGTCTACTTGGTAAACTCCGTCGATCTACAAAAACTTCAAAAGCTTTCTGTCGCATTATTATTTAGTATTCAATACCAGAAAACACCAGTTTACTGTCTCGAGTAAGAGAAGCAGTAGTTAGCTTTCGGCCAAACACTGAGTTTGAATTTTATTCTGAAGGGCCTTGGCTTCACGCCATGCACACTGTTTCAGAGCTAAATACAACTTACAACCTATGACCAACGAGACACCAACAAATGAATACGATCCATCACGCCATCACATATCCATATCACCAACTATCCAACACTGAGCACCAACTATTGTCCCGCCGCGATCAAGGGCAAAGCACTTACTTCACCCATACTGCGATCACTGCTACCCACTGCGTACCCACTGTGCACATGTCTTCGCAGCACAGCACCCCCATGTTCTGTGCACAAAAGTCTTGGTGTACAGGATCCACCCTATGAACGATCTCCTGCCAATGCTCACACGCGTGCGTAGCACTGTGTGAAACACGCCCTTTCCACTGTGTGAACATCTGCCCGTAATCCACTGTGTGCAGGTAATTGTGTTTCGCGTGCAAGAGTCCCTGCCAGTGCAGGCGCATTCTACCACGGTGCAAATGTATGCTTCCTCTTGACTGCATGACAACCGAGAAAATGATCAAATGGACTCCACACACACTTCTGTTCATCTCTCAAGTGCTTCTTCATGCCAAAATGACTTTCTTCCGTATGAATATTCGCTTCTGTCATTTGCACGATTGCTGTGTGCTCACCAAATTATGTCCGATCAGTACCAGCAGGAAAAGACAGGCATGCCAAGATGCGGAAAACATGCTACCTAGAGTACAACTTTTGTAGCTGCACAAAACTGCACAATTGTACGAAATTTGGGAATGCAGGCTGCCCCTGGCGTAATTGACAATAGCTCGACCCGAGATGAGCAGATCCCCACCCACTTTGCAAGGATGCGTCTTTACCGACCAAACATCTTGCAATGCAAGATAAAATGGTCGACGGAGTACTCAAATTGACAAGTTTCAAACAATAGGGAGGTAACCCAACTCAGCCTGTGCCAATGGGCATGAAGCAAAGAGTGACCCGTCCGCAGTCTAACTAACAAACGGGCCATCCAAAATGGCAGAGCGTTCAGGACAGAATCCGTGGTACAGACTGGTTGCACTTGGAAAAGCAGTCTGCCTTTCACTGGACCGATTTCCCCTCATCTTCCCAGCTCTGTAGGAACCAGCTCTGGATGACTGGTCGCCTGGTACCCACAGACAGAGTAGTGCGACAGCAGGGTCGCAGCCATGGACAGCTTCTCTTGCCGGTCTGTCAGCCTGTCAGCCTCCTCGTTACTAGACACCCTGGGGTGCCCGCCCCTTAACCCATGCTAAGGCTACTTGTTTGGTCTGTAAGTACGGCCCACAACTTCAGACCAATGGTAAAGACCAACGGTACACTGACAATATCCTGAACAATCAGATGCCAACAATTAGACGCCGTGAAAACCCAATGATCGGAACCTGCTGGACGAAGCACTAGCGCACTTCTGGATTTGGCCTATTCCCTTACTAGACTTTCTACTAATGCAAAAAAAAAGTATGACACTGTTAGCAACACACTGACAGAACGATCCAATAAATACATTTTGAATAAAAATAAATAAATTCTTAAAGAAACAAAATTAGCAGTAAATTATTAGATACAAACGAGAAGCTGCTCAATTATCATCATGATCAGTTCACGATGTTGACTCCATTCTACCCTTCGTTTGGAAATAAGTTCTTACTGATTTAATCACGGTGTTACTCTAACACAAATTGTCAACTTTGATTTTTAACCCTTTAAAAATGGTGAGAACAGATACTCTTTCTCACATTTTCTTAAGCACTCAGAATCTTGTGAAATGCATTCCAAAATTTTGAGATTGATCCTGAGGTCGTGAAATTAAGGGAAACGAGTCGCAAATTCTTGGGATTACATTCTCTGCCCGGAACTGAGTACCCTATTCGATCAAACCTAGGTGTTCCTTGGCTGTTTTTAACAGATTGACCCGGTTTTCTTATGAAGTAGGGGAGTCTTCTGACAGTGAAGGGAGGGTAATCCACTCTGCTGTAATGAACGTTTACGCGGCAATGTAAATTTTGTAGCAATATTTTTTTGTTACGGTGCGAATACATTGTTAATGTCATGCTGTTGACCACGTGCAGCTGTTAGATTTAGTACACTGTATTTATACTAATTAATTTTTTTTGTTGTTTGTAAATATTTTTGTATCTATTCACTGAGTTCGTTCAGTAAATCTATACGGCAACTGTTCTCTGTTGCTAGAATTTTTATGAGAGTAGAATAAAAGCTAAGTCTGAACAACACACAATTTCATTTATTTTTAAAAACAACACTACCAGTTAAAATACTTGCAAAGTAAAACCTAACTTTAAAAAGGTTTAGATGTGTTGCACCAACGTAAAAGTATACATTTTTGCAATGGGCATACTCAATCTCAGTACCACAGCAATTTTGAGACTAGAAATTATCTACTTAGTAGACGTACTCCAGATTTACTTCGAAAAAAATAGAAGATAGCCATCAAAATTTTGAAATTGTAAACATCAGTAGCTCCTTTATAACTTCAGAGGAACAAAAAATACATCAGGAGAATTAAAACAATGAAATCTGGCTTAATTGCATGAGTGGTGGTAAAATCGAGGACAAAAATGGGCCTGCTTCGTAGATGTGGATTGTGCGGGGGGAGGGGGGATTTAAATGAAGGTGGCCATAATATTGATATTGCAGCACACTTTCTGATTGCCTCTTTCACCAGGCGTATTTTTTTTGGGGGCTAACTGATTTGCATTAAAAGCCACCGTCATCCGTGTTCCAAACACAAATACGCAGCAGCCACAGAATATTCGCCATCCATGTGAATTACCGTGGAATCCTTTCCTTTTTTAACAAACAAGTAACTTGTGCATAATAGTATTGTTGCCCGATTTGGGAATTTGAATTTGAATTTTAATGAGCCAACACGGCCTGTACAACCATACGCACAAAATAGCTTAACTTAACTTACCATAACACACCAGTCACACCACCGATCACCGATTCACCGATAACCGATCACCGATTTGGGATTTTTGGCCGCAACAACGGGAAGATTTTAGATTGTTGAAGACATTGTTGCAGCAGCTACAAATCATTTCTCCTGCAATAAATCCCAGTAATGGGCCTATCTTCGATCTTCAGATTAGTTTTAAGAGCACGTTCTCTTTTAAAATATTTTGTTAAATATATTCTGTTTCGGAGCTAATCTTCTTACCAAGGAAATATCACCGTTTTAGCCCTTTTATTTCTGATGGGGTCGGTTTAGCCATATCCTTTTTCTGTCCGGGATATTAAAAAAAAAGAAAATTACTCAGAAAAAAACTGTGATATTTCAAGCTTTCTCATTATGCACAACATGACATGTTTTGAGTTAACAAAAGAAAAATTGATACTTTGTAAGTTGTGATTTAATTTTGCCTGTGACTGTACATGTAAACGTGTGCATGGAGGCTGGCATGTCACAAGCCTTGTTCCCTGGAATTGGAGTTCAAATTACAGTTCGTAGTGAGACGCCTATTCCGTATTATTTCGCGCTCGCGTTGTTGTTTCCCTTTTCGGCGTAGGAGTTGGATATTTCTACTTTTTGGGCTGTTGTCTCGGCTTTGACGAGGCCGCGTGTTAAATGTTAACCCTTACAGTTTTTATGCCATTGATCGACGTCCACGTGGAACGTGACTTGGTGGCAGTAGTATTTATGTTATTTATAACTTTTATTTGGTTTTACGCCTGCAGTTTTCATTTTTTGCTCGGTTTTTACCGCGTGGTGAAAATGGTATTTTCGGTTTCTCCATGCAGGCTGTACCTGGAGGGCGATTCAACTTTAGTTGTTTTCACTGTTTTGTTGCTTTGGCCTCCCGGCCGACAATGTTTGAGTGCTATAACCTGCTGACTTATAATAACATAGATTTGTTGCAAATGCAACCGGAGTGGCAAGGGCCTGGTGGCCGCTGACTGCCATCCGATGTTAAAACTAAAATATGTATATTAATAAATTACAAAAGTAAAACAGTTTAAAAGTTTTAAAACGAAGACGTTTGCCCGGCTGTCACTGAAGGGTTGATGGTATAGGGTTGGGGTCACGAATGCCTTACCACCAAGGTTAGACCTACCAAGGACACAATGGTCCCCGATGGCATCGCCAGACGTGAGGGACAAGTGAGGGGAAAGGCCGGGATTGTCATTGTCAAAGTTTCTTTTAAAAATAAAATAAAGCATCGTAGATAAAAGCTTGGAAGAAACCAATTGTCAACGATTAATAAATAAAAATAATAATAATAAAATTTATAATAATAATAATAATAAATTTAACCACCGGAGTCGTTGGGAGCTAGCAGGGTTTAGAAGTCACTTAAACTCGCCCCAGTAACTCGTGTAAGGATTGTACAATTTAAAACGTAAATCATGGTTTGAAAACAAAATCAGGCCTCTTCAGAAAATTTCGGAGACAAGTCTTACCCAATAAAAATTTAAAACGGTCGACTGAGCGCACCTGTACAGCCTCCTCTGGGAGGGCATTCCAAGCTCGGATTACCCTTACACTAAAAAAGCCCTTCTGGCAATCAAGCCTCGCAGGCTGAATGGCCAATTTATGCGAATGACCTCTAGTGGCCGAATAGGGGCATAGATCGAACAATGGAAGATCAATTGGTGTAAAGCCAAGCACAATTTTGAAGGTCAGAATGAGATCGGCACGTAGCCTGCGTAATTCAAGAGACTCAAGTCCAACACGGGACAACCTGGTGTCATAAGAAAGCGTCCGCATTCCAAGTAATTTTTTAGTAAATTTGCGCTGGACAGATTCCAGCTTGTCAATGTCACCTAGCAGTGAAGGTGACCACACCGGGCAGGCATACTCGAGGATCGGTCTCACAAACACTTTAAAGGCCCAAACTTTGATTTTCACGTTTCCAGATGTAAGCAACGGTTGACAATAGCGAGTCTCCGAAACGCTTTGGCCATAATTTGGGTACAGTGTAAGGAAAGTGTTGACTTGAAGGTGTTGTTTTAATTACTTGTATTGTTTGTCTTGCTTTTTATGGGTTGCTATGCCTTTTTGTATTGCAATTCCTCTTGGCTGCAATTGCATCGATGGGAAGGAGCTTTTCGTGTTCGCTCCTAAATAATTGGCAATTTTTACCTTGGAATTCTGGGACAAGCCGCCATCTTGTGTGACCATGGCAGACTGGTATGATGTTTTATTTTGTTTGACCCTCTCTTTTACGGACAAGTTTTACTCACTGGCGCAAGCCAAATAATGTAAGTGTTTCTACATATTGCATTTTTTTCATTATTTTATTTTTAACGCCAAATCATGAAAAAAAATCCGATTAACTGTCGACAAGTTTTTCTCAGTTTGAACTTGAAAACGTTCGAGTGACCAATGTTCCTGTTAGTTCCTGACATTTTTGCCGATCATGTGAATGGGCCTGGCAATTGTGTGCTTCTGCAAAATGTACTTTATTCCCGTCATATTTTTCCCTCAGTGTCACGAAGTAGTAAAGGTGCGTTTACCGTAATTATTCTGCGTCCTGGGGGATTTTATCCCATAGCAATAACTTTTTTCCCCACGCTACATTCATGACGATTCACGGCCTCGAGTGTGAATGGGTTGGGGTTGTTTGGGACAGTTTCACACGAACCCTAGCCCGTGCTCGCTCAACCTTCACAGCTGTGAGTATGGGGATGCGAGCTTTAATGTTAATTTTTCTAAACGGCCTTTTTTTGTACAGTTAATTTGTTGACTTTTTTGCTTCCTTTTTATTGTCCTTGGTACAGTCTGGTCGTTCATCTGTACGGTATGTCCACTGTCCACCCAATTTTGTTTGCGAAAAAACGAAATATCAGAAATGCGTGTTTTGTTAGGTTTCGTCCATGGTTATTATTTGATGGCAACTTACTAGCGTGTGTCTGGATTTAGCGAGATGGGATTCTGGACTGTTGCACACCGATGCAGTTTCATGGCAAACAATCGCGGAAACAATTCAACTGGCTTCCCGAACCCGCATTGAAGAAGTCAATAAGGTTTAAAACTTGAAGATGTAAGCAAAGACCAAGACCATTTTATTTTGGTACGCCACGCCCTTATCTCTGGCTGACAATGTTAACTGGATTTTATTTGATTCGATTTGATTTTTTATTGAGGCTATTAAAGCGACCTCCAAGCCATTCGCTCAGTGTACTACTACTTAAAACTACTTATCACTACCATGAGTCTATGAAAATAATGAGTTTTCAACTCTTTTAGATTCCTTTAGATTCGTTCCTACGGAACTTTTAATGAACTCATGTCACTACTTATAAGATGTAACGACAATGTCACTTTTCCCACGCTCAAGCATCGTACACCTTGTTCGAGTGAACTCTAATTCGGTCTTATGCGCCTCACAAATGTTGCAGCATTGCATTCTGGGGCCGCTTCGCCGCCGCCTGTCCCCTTTTTGAAAATTCACGTGCGAAGCTAACTCTAATAAGCATTGCCTGCCGGCCATGCTAATAAAGTCACAAAACATTAAAACATGCTTATAACGGCATGGTACGTAAAGAATCACGAATTAGAAAACAAAAACGAGCTCGTTTCATTCTTAAGGTAAGGATTAACTGAACCGAAGTCAAAACAGCAAAGGGATACAAATAAACTTTCCTGTAAGGTTCCAGATAATGCAGTGTTGTTGTGCTGTTTAGTCCACGTAAACCCTACTGATGTATCCAACCATTACACACGTAATTACAATAAAGCCAGAGCCCAAATTTCAAAACTATATCAAGGCCAAACAAACGAAGAATAATCTAAGGCTACACATGCTCGATACGACTACGTTCTTGGCTTAATTTTTTCAGTGTTCTTCAGGCATATCGTCTTCTTTCCGGTCATCGCTCACTGATGATAATATAATATTTTTCAAGATTATCAAGCACTTATCCAGGCATGGAATGTCATTATATCTTGCAAGGCCATTTCCTGGTTTTCAAGGACTTGCACGAACCCGGAATGACCTCTCGAGCTATGCTAAGCACTTAAGAGGGAGTGCAACCCCTTTGGTTATCTCAATTCTATCTACTAGATGGCGCTAGGGTCTACAACGTATTTCAGTTACGATCGTAGTTCCACTTTTTCTCAGTTATTTTCCAACGGAATAGTGTCATTCTTGTTTCTAATGAAAGAGAATCGTCTTGTCTAACGAAGTGTGGTGGCAAAATTATCTAAAATATATTTTTGTACTTTGGAACAATATTTTAAGATTGGCTGATTAAAAGATAAATGCAAACTGTAAACGTGATTTCCATCCGATATCTAGGAATTAAATCCTTTTCCTCATTAAAAAAGTGTTACTGATTTAAAATTAAACAACAAAATACCATAATATGCAGGTGTTGTTTGAAAAATTCGTACTTACTCTAATCGGATTCGAACGCAGAACAGGTGTTACATATGACGAGGCATGTTGACAAAGAAGGGCTGGATAGCAGTGCCGACGCTCGTCAGATCCGTGCGTTCGGAAATCTGAGCCAAATGACGTTTCATATATGTATGGCATGCTATCGACGTAAAACTGTGGAATAATAATTCATTGATAAATTTTGCAGCCAAATACCCATCTTTGCCGTTATTGGATTGCATTAGTTGCCCGAAAGAGTGGGAAAACTAGAAAGTAATAGTACGTTTATGTTCTAGAACCGAGAAATCTGGATAAAAACAAAACCTTGTTCAAAAATGATTTATAAAGGTAGAAAATGCCGCAAAATTCCAAAATGCAGTTCTGTGTATTTATTACTTATAATGTATTATTTCCAGCTGGGTAAGTATGTACCACCCCCCCCCCCCGGCTCGCCTGACTCCATAGTTTGTCAGTTCCAAACCCCCGCCTCAATAGCTCCATGGGACCGAATAACTGTCATCCCCCCGCCCCCGATAATTCCCCGTTTCCGATTAAATGTCATCCCCCCCCCCCTTTCGCTTCCGCAATTGCGCCTCTGCTGAATATTGACGTAACGTTTAGTTGGTTCAGGCACGTCATATTGAAATCCAACAGATACAGTAGAAAATAACGCACGAAACCCATCCGACCGGGAGATCTAGACGAGAATGGTTTTTTTCCCCCATCTGATGGTATCTCTTTTCGCTCTAACGGGAATGTTTTCTAACTAAGCGCAGGATTTTTCTTCAATCTGGTGGGAATTTTACTTATACATAAAGGAAATTTCCCCCATGTTATTAGAATGCCTTTCATTATTAGTTACTAATGCTAAGAGCGTTATTTCAAACGTGCTGTAGAGTAGCCTAACCAAAAATACAGCTGCGAATGCTATACCACGGCTTTTTCCTAAACCCAAAGTATTGTAATTTTAATAATAGCTTTGCGTGGCTAACCGAATCAAAGGCCTTGGCATAATCTAGGTATATCACATCTACCGGAATTCCATAGTCCACTGCTGAAGTCCAAAATTCCAATGAGCATAATAGTTGTATACAAGTGCGTCTCGGGCGTGGAGGGAAATCAGCACTAGCGCTTACAGCACTCGTGCGATTTCCCTCCACCCCCTCGATATTGGACTAGCCGTTTCTCGCAGACGAGCAAATATCGCCGTTAAGTGCACCACCTTTGGTTCTCTCAATTCTGACTACTAGATGGCGCCAGCGTCTACAACGTATTTCAGTTACGATCTTACTTACAATTTTTCTCAGTTATTTTCCAACATAATAGTCCTAATCTTGTATCTAATGAAAGAGAATCGAATTGCCTAGCGAAGTGTGGAGGCAAAATTATCTAAAATATATTTTTGTACTTTGGAGCAATATTTTAAGGTTGGTTGATTGAAAGATAAATAAAAACTGTAAACGTGATTTCCATCCGAGATCTATGAATTAAAATCTTTTCATCATTAAAAAAGTGTTACTTATTAAAATTAAACAACAAAATACTATAATATGCAGGTGTTGTTTGAAAAAATCGTACCTACTCTAATCGGATTCGAAAGCAGAACGGATGTTAAATGTGACGAGGCTTGTTGACTAAGAAGGACTGGATAGCAGTTCCAACGCGCGTCGGATCCGTGCGTTCGGAAATCTAAGCCAAATGACGTTTCACGTCGTTGTGCTTCCAAATATTGACTTAGATTGCTCTCCATTGCTTCAATACGTTACCCATACATCAACAAATTATAAATCGACCAAAAAAGATATCTGGAATTTGTAGTCTAGTGTAATCGGATTAGAACGAAAAAGTGAGTATGAGGTAAGTTGTTTTACAAATCAAGAAATGGGAAAGCCCAATATATCAATTACACAATTCCCGCGGTTCTTTTTGCACAAGTGGCTTTCGCGAACTTTCAGACGATATGGTTTTAATAATTGTTCTTATTCTCTTCGCCTTTTTATTTCCGTTCTCATTTTTCCTGCGATATTTTTGATCTGTAGTTCTATTTTCGAAAGGGGGGGGGGGAATGAAAAGTGTGATCGGATAGCCGTTAAGCCGAATTCTACTCAATGTCTTAATTTTCGGCAAAACGGGAATTACCGTTTCGCCGACTCCTGTTTTTGCGAATATTTATTTTCAAATCAAATTACGTGCCTCGCTACTGCTGCTGCGTTTGCTGCGCCTAAACATAACATCAGAAACCGCAGCTAATTACAAATTCCTTCCAGATAGGAATGCTTCTTTAACTTCAGCAATATTAAATTTGTATAGGGTATATTGATTCTGCGAAATTGGATTCTGCGAAACAGGACTTCCCTTTTTGCCGAATGTTAATCAGGGCTGAACTTTCGGTGAAATGGAAAGACAGTATGATCCACAAAGTTTCGAAGCCCGCTCCCCGATCCAAGGCCCCCATTTGCCCTTCCCCACATTCAAGTGAAAAAAGAAGCCCGCCCACAACTCTCCCCGCCGGCCCTACAAACCACAAACCCGTCGTATATCAAGGGACGTATCAGTACCTATAAACTCAGTAAAGCTCATTGGCAATAATACAATGCCAGTAGGCCTATTGAATTGGGCTTTCCAGAAACCTTATTATTTACCTGAAATTGTTTTGGTTTTGTTCAGGATTTGTTGTTTTGGGTTGCAAGATAAAACAACACAATGCAAAAACACAAAAAAAAAATCAACCCCCCCCCCCCCCTCTAAACAAAGTACAAAGAAATTCTAAACCCACACAAAACAGAAGATTTGCAGACCTCGTATCAGACCGAAAACCCATCAAGTCGAAATTAGCGAACATTCATCCGATAGAAAATGTCTGCACCCGTTACATAGAATTTTACCCATCATTTTACCCTAGAAGTTGTCCCCATCAGATAAAGGTTTTATTTGCCGTCAAATAGAATTGTTTTTCTATTTGATAAAAAAAAAAAGTTCTGGCTATCCAATCCATAGAGGCTCAATCACAAAGTTGGATCATATTTTTTGTATGCAGCATGTTGTGTTCTGTCTGGCGCAACTAGTATTTAGTGCTGAGAGCTGTGAATCAGTCCGTTACATGGCTAAACGGCAAAGGAAATCCAGGAAAATAAAACGAAATAAAGAAAATCCAGAGCATATAAATTCCAAAGGAAAAAATACAAAGGAAGAAAGTAATCCACGGAATAGCTTTATTTTTAAGCTTACAACTTTATTAGTGAGGGTAACCTGTATTTCGATGCAGTGGTACGAAACTAAAACAAAGTAGTACAAAGAAGGAAATCTGCGCAAAGCGTCGCCCTCCACAGTTCTGACTGCATGCTGCCAGAGGTTTATTCTTCGTGTATTCCGGAAGTGAGTTTACGGCAGTTATGATTGGGGAGAGTTTAAGACGTTTATCGTTCTCGTACGAAGCGCGGCTGTCCAGCTACCCCCCCCCCCCGTGCACTTGTAGGGGTGCCAGAGGGAGGGAAGCGTCCGCTGGCAGCGCCGGTGGAAGGCAAGCATCCGCTGTGCCCGCGCTATGCCTTCGAGCATCCACTCTAGCCACCGTATACGTTTTTTTTATGGCAAAAGGTATGAGTTTGGTTATATCCTTTACATTGCATTACAATTTTTAAAAACATTCCCGTTATACGGAAAATAAATCCCGTGACAAATTCAATTTTATATCAGAAATCGACTTTATTCTTGATTTCGATGGGTATGGTGTGGGGCATGGTGTGGATTGATTTGCTTTTCGACCCATTTTCTCCCTTCAGTTGTAAAATTATGAAGTTATAGAAAGATAATCAATCACTCCATGTAGGTCGTGGTTATCTGACTGGCTACCCTCCTCTTCTATTTGTAAAATATTCCTCACCCTTGTTACTTTCTAATCCGAAGTAGATTTACATAATTTTGCATTTGTTGATACGTCTTTAGTTTTGGTGAAGTACAATTATTACTGTTGTTCCCTGTGCATTGCTGCAGTGTCGGTCATAACATAATGACAGTCATAAAAACATCTGGGAAAAAATAGGCCGGTGGGGAAAATAAGTACGCTAAAAGAAGCACTTACGAAACGCGTACAAAACAAAGTTAAGTCTCGGACAGAAAGAGAGTCGGGAGGGGGGCGGGAGACTCTGATATTTCTCCATTTTTTGTTAGACTACTCTACAGCACGTTTTAAATGACGCTCTTAACATTAGTAACTAATAATGATAGGTATTCTAATAACATGGGGGAAATTCCGTTTATGTAGAAAGCAAAATTCCCACCAGATTGAATAAAAATCTTGCGTTCAGATAGAAAACATTACCGTTAGAGCGAAAAGAAATACCATCAGATGGGGGAAAAAAACATTTTCGTCGGTAGTATTACCCGGTCGGATGTCATGCGTTATTTTCGACTGTATCTGCTGGATTTCGAATGACGTGCCCCCAAATCTTATGTCAATATTCCGCAGAGGCGCAATTACAGAAGCAAAAGGGCGGGGGGATGACAATTATTTGGAAGCGGGGAATTTAGGGATGGAGGGGAATGACAATTATTAGACAATGGCAACGATTCAGTCGGGAGGGTGGGACTGACAAAATATGGAGTCAGCGGGGGTTGGGGGCATACTTCCCCAGTTGGAAACAAATAATACATTATAAGTAATAAATACACAGAACTTCATTTTGGAATTGCACGGCATACTAGCCACTGCCGCCAGTCCAATCATAAAGTAACATGAAATAACCGAAAAAATAACAACACAAAAACTTCTGGGGACATGAGACTAATCCTCGGAAATTTT